>SJYQ01002230.1:1295345-1362550 GCA_006410935.1 Redunca redunca
GAAGAGTTGACTGATTGGAAAAGACTCTGATGCTGGGAGGGATTGGGGGCAGGAGGAGAAGGGGATGACCGAGGATGAGATGGCTGGATGGCATCACTGACTCGATGGACGTGAGTCTGAGTGAACTCCGGGAGTTGGTGATGGACAGGGAGGCCTGATGTGCTGCGATTCATGGGGTTGCAAAGAGTCAGACACAACTGAGTGACTGAACTGAACTGAACTAATGAAAATAGATTTTTGTCCACATATTATCTTAGCAAAATTTATAAATCTGTTAAACTATATATACTATGAAATTCAGAAACCCACATGAGATTTTGTAAGTAGAAGTAGAATACTGTATGTATCTCTGAGGAGACTTTTGATTTACTGGGAACCTCAACCATGGGGAAGTTTACTCTGGAAATTCAGCTGTCTAGTATTATAACATTTGCATTCACAACTTCTGTAGGTATCTGAAGGGCAGCTGTGATAAAGAGGGAATAACATCATAAACTGTTGTTTCCATACTTGTTCCACATTTTCTACACTAAATCTTGCCATCTAGAAGGACTACCTTTTAACATTCACTTGTCAAATACCTATATCATTTTTCAAGGACTAATTAAAACATCATCTCTCTTATGAAAACTTGTCTGAGTCCTTGTCCCAACCACATCCTATTTCTTCTGCCTATAAGCCCTCAGAGTAGTTTTAATTTTTATTTTAACATTTGTCAAATTTGACTTTGAATTATGATCATCTGTGTATTTGCCTATCCCTTAAACTTGATATTCCTTGAAGTTAGAAGCCATGCTCTGCTGATATGGTATCATTATTTACAATTCCCAATATTATATTTCAAACAAATTTCAGTAGTTTGATTTAATTTATGGATCCAGATATAGTAATTGAGAAGGCTTCAATCATTATTTGTAGGATGTCTGNTAAACAATTAAAATGCTCCCTCCTTGTGCTAAGAAATTTATTAATATTCTTACTATATTTTGATGACATTCTATGATAAAAAATAAAAAGTACTTCTGTATATTAGTCTACTCATATGAAACTGGTTTTATGAATTCAAAAGGGGTATATAAAATGGACCACATATATTACAAAACCCAGTGAATTGTGATTTCTTCTTCTATAAATGAAAAAGTTTCAGTAAAATTCCAGGAAAGTTACTATTTAATCTCGAATAATGAAAGAAAGAGTGTGAGTGTCTAACTCTGAACAATCATTTTGCCAATTCCTATTTCCCATTAAATTTCTAAGGGATCTAAGCAAATAGAGTAAAGATACATTGAAAAGTAGAATAAATGTAAATCTGTACAATGTTGTAAATTTCAAATATAAACTGCGTTAAATTCAAAGCTATTGTTTCACTTTTCAAGAAAGTCAAGTACTTGCCCTTTGTCACTGACCATACTCCCAAATGACAAAAACATTTTCAATCACTGGAATTAACTTCCTCCTGGATAGTGTCCTAATCATCTCTTTTATTCTCATTTTTATTTCAATGGCCTAAGAACCAGATTGTCACACAAAACTACCACAATGAAATTTGCAAAAGTTCCTCTTCTAAAAGCCAAAATATGTGAAACAGATCGCCAGTCTAGGTTCGATGCATGAGACAGAGTGCTCAGGGCTGGTGCACTGGGACGACCCTGAGGGATGGGATGGAGGGAGGTGGGAGGCGGTTCAAGATGGGGAACACATGTACACCCATGGCTGATTCGTGTGAATGTACAGCAAAAACCACTGCAGTATTGTAATTTGCTTCCAATTAAAATAAATTAATTAATTTACAAAAAAAAAAGCCAAAATAGATTAACTCATGAGCATAACAGCATCCCTCTTGGCTTGTATCAGGGAAAGAGGATATTTTCTAATGTAAAAGATAAGTTTTTCCTGGCACCACAATTCTAGGATACATAAGATACTTATAGTGCGGGATATGACTCCTGGAAATGTCACTTTTTGACAGCTAATTTCAAATAGAGGTTCACACAAAAACAAAAAAAGAAGGGATTTTTATGAGGGAGAATATGTGAGAGAAAACAAAAAGACAAAAAAGAATTGAGAGCAGGAGGAATACTGAGGGAAGCACTTGGCAGGCACAGATCAGACTTGCTCTGTGCTAATCTCTTTTCATCTCTTTGAATCTTTTCCTCTTCCTTGGAAACCCAGCTTGATTTTACAGCTTAAGCCCTGAACCAACTACGGCCATGCAACTTTTGCAAAAAGTCCAAACCATTAAGGCAAAAGCAGCCTTGTCAAGATTACACGGAACTGTTTGTACATTTTATTTCATTTTTAACTTGACAGGTGAAATTGAGTTTATGATGGCAGAAAGTGCAACTTGGAGATCAAACAATTTAGGGTGCTTAGCTATAACTTGTCCTTGGAAATATGCCTCACCAGTCAGAACTGAACCAAAAATAAGCAGATTGGACAAGATAATTTGAGCATCAAATGAGAAAAATAAAAATGAACATTTTTCTCTCAATTTTACTCTTCAATTTCCTGAAGCCTGGTAAATTATTGAGGTATTCCTTAAAGGTATTAGAATTATGAGTAGAATCATCACTCTCATTCACATTAGTAACATGTCATATTTTCATCTTACTCTATTCTAATATTATAATATTTTTTAAAAGTTTCAGAATAAAAGATGAAACGATTTAGCTACATATTCTCTCTATTCAGTCACATCAAAAAATATTGAGAATGTTCNCTATTGTCCCATCAAACAATAGCTATTAAAAGCATCTAAAATGTCTATCACCATGTATGATACTTAAGTTAATATCAACTTTATCTATTCAAGTAAATAACTTCTCAATATTATATGATTATTATCATTAGCATGACTGGTATTATTTAATTTCAAAGATAGTTCCCAGGTCCTTAAGAAAGACAAGGCATGAGAGTGGCAGAAGATTTACACATGTGAGTGGCAGAGAAGTTACAACTACAACTTACAGAGAGTTCTAAAGTAAATACTCTAATAAAAGAGAGATCAGAGGCCTGTGTTCAGGAAGAACTCTGCCGATACTTTAGTCAAGATGGACAAGATATCAAGAACCATCTTAATCACCACTTCAGTTCAGTTCAGGTCAGTCACTCAGTCATATCCGATTCTTTGTGACCCCATGAACCGCAGCACACCAGGCCTCCCTGTCCATCACCAGCTCCCAGAGTTCACCCAAATCCATGTCCATTGAGTCAGTGATGCCATCCAACCATCTCATCCTCGGTCATCTCCTTCTCCTCCTGCCCTCAATCTATCCCAGCATCAGGATCTTTTCAAATGAGTCAGCTCTTCGCATCAGATGGCCAAAGTATTGGAGTTTCAGCTTTAGCATCATTCCTTCCAAAGAAATCCCAGGGCTGATCTCCTTCAGAATGGACTGGTTGGATCTCCTTGCGATCCAAGGGACTCTCAAGAGTCTTCTCCAACACCACAGTTCAAAAGCATCAATTCTTCGGTGCTCAGCCTTCTTCACAGTCCAACTCTCACATCCACACATGACCACAGGAAAAACCATAGTCTTGACTAGACGGACCTTTGTTGGCAAAGTAAATTCTCTGCTCTTTAATATGCTGTCTAGGTAACTTTTCTTCCAAGGAGTAAGAGTCTTTTAATTTCATGGCTGCAGTCACCATCTGCAGTGATTTTGGAGCCCCCCAAAATAAAGTCTGACACTGTTTCCACTGTTTCCCCATCTGTTTGCCATGAAGTGATAGGACCAGATGCCATGATCTTAGCTTTCTGAATGTTGAACTTTAGGCCAACTTTTTCACTCTCCTCTTTCACTTTCATCAAGAGGCTCTTTAGTTCTTCTTCACTTTCTGCCATAAGGGTGGTGTCATCTGCATATCTGAGGTTACTGATATTTCTCCTGGCAACCTTGATTCCAGCTTTTACTTCCTCCAGCCCGGTGTTTCTCATGATGTACTCTGCATACAATCACCATTACACTGTGAGATTTGTGAGCAAAAAAGTAACTATTTCACTTCTAAACCTAAGTGCCTAGTATAGTTACTGACCATAGGTCCTTAATCACATTTTGGTAAATGAGTATATGCATGACTATGCTAGAATACTAGAATACTTATCTGTGTTAGGATACTTATCTGTGTTGTTTAAGGTATTTAATATCTCTAGGCTTCAGGGTCCTGTAAAACTGGAAGAACATTCTACATCTTATAGGTTACTGTTAAGGCTAAATCAGCTTATGTATGGAAAGGCACTGAGAATATTGTTTCAGTAACTAGAATGTTTCCCTCCTCAGGTACCATTCTTCATAAACTATGCCTCAACAAAACTCTTAAAATGATATACTGCTTTAGCTGTCTTTTCTTTTTCCTTTGCTTTGACTGGTAGGAAACTCTTTTGTGTTATCCAGACATGAATGCTATTACACATATATTTGTATTCAACCGAAGTATTCTTTTCCCCCAGCTTTGTTGAGGTACAATTGAGATAGAACATTGTGCGAGTTTAATGTATACAAAATATTAATTTGACACACATACCGTGAAACTATTAGCACCATAGAGTTAGTCAACAGGTCCCTCACAACACATAACTATCACTTCCTAAGCTGTCTGTCGTTAACTGAATGGATAAAGAAGATGTGGTGTGTATATATAATGAAATGTTATCCAGAATGACAAAGAAGGAAATCTCATCATTTATGAAAACATGGCGGACCTTGAGAGCATTATGCTAAGTGAAATAAGTCAGAGAAAGGCAAATCCTATGTGGCGTCACCTATACGTGGAATCTGAAAAGGCCAAACTCGTAGAAACAGTAAACTGGTGGCTGGCTGGGACTGGAGGTGAAGGACGTGGTGAGGTCAGAGGACACAGACTTTCAGTTCTAAGGTCAGTAGGTTGTGGAGACCTACCAGCATGGTCTTGAAAATAATCAAACCTAAGAGACAACAGTGATCACTGATGACATATGTGCATGAAAGTAGCAGAACTTCAGACTCGAGATTTTCAAGCAGTTTGGCTAAGGTGCCACCATATCTCTTCGCAATGAAAATATATGCACTGCTATATCAGGAAAGTTTTGAGTGAAATTTATCCCTTGAATTTGACGATAGCCAATAGGTTATCTTTAAAATCCCTTGACTCAGTGCCATAGTTGAGTCTAACAGCAGCAATATCAACTAAAGCACAAATCTTTATAACTTTAGCAATCTGCAACTGTGCGACAAAGTGGCTACTTTTGTTCTGGCTGCTTTGGCGGTGGTCCCCTTGTCTTCTCTGGCTTTTGCAGAGGTAGATAAACAGCAGTGTGGCTTTGCTTAGACAATGCTCAGTCTTCCATCTAGACATTCACATGAAGTAGGTCTCCACTTTACATTTCAGAACGTGGGTTCAAACTTACTGTGTTCAGTCTGGCTGTGCTGGACAGGAACCAGCCCTATCTGATAAGCCAGTTGTGCTGGGTCAGTACCCCTGCCCTGTACCTAATGAGTGGGTGGACAGATATGTAATCTACCCTGAAAGCCACAAATGACAAGCCCTCCTCAATATGTTCTTTCAATTTTCTTAACAAAAGAAAAGTTATCAAGGACCATTAAATTGATATTTGGGGAATATAAAATTACTTGCCTGTTTTATGGTGGTTAGATACAAAATTACCACATGACTCAGCAATTCTACTTTTAGATATATACTCAAAAAGGGGGAAAGTAGGAGCCCCCCCAAAAATTTTGCTCACCAAAGTTCATAGTAGGATTATTCACAACAGCCAGGAGATGGAAACAATTAAGATTCTATCAACAAATGAACAGATAAACAAAAATTCACACACACATGAGTGGAGAATTATTCAGGCATAAAAAGGATTGAAATTATGATACGTGCTAGAACATAGATAAGGCTTGAAGAATTACACCAGGCAAAATAAGCCAAGCAAGAAAGGACAAACAGTATATAATTCTACTTATATGTGGTACCTGCTGCTGCTGCTAAGTCACCTCAGTCATGTCCGACTCTGTGCGACCCCATAGACGGCAGCCCACCAGGCTCCCCCGTCCCTGGGATGCTCCAGGCAAGAACACTGGGGTGGTACCTAGAGCAGACAAATTCACAGCTACAGTAAGTAGAATAGCAGTCACCGAGGCTTGGTGAAGGGGCAAGGGAGCGAGGGAATGAAGAAATATTGTCTAATGGGCACAGAGTTTCTGTTTGAGATGATAAACAATTTTTGGAAATGGTTAACTGCTCAACATTGCCATTGAATTTTGACATTTAAAATTGACTTAAAGTGATTAGAAATGTAAATTTNTGTTTGAGATGATAAAAAATTTTTGGAAATGGTTAACTGCTCAACATTGCCATTGAATTTTGACATTTAAAATTGACTTAAAGTGATTAGAAATGTAAATTTAGTTATGCATGTTTTATAGCAGTAAAATAAATGAATATTAAAAATTACTTCCCTGTAATACCAATATTCCATTTAGCATAACACTAAATTTCTTCCAGGCTGCAGAGGGTTGCATGGTGATGAAAAACAGCTCCAGATATGGATTCAGAAGTCTTTTCCTCCAGTCTCAGCCTTGTCACTTACTAGATATAAAATTTGAGTTAGCTACTGAGGTCCCTTGCACTTTAACTTTCTCCAGTTATAATAACCAATACAGCTGTTTTGAGAGCTTGAAATTATTAATAAAAAGTAATAATGCATATAAAGTGTTTTGTAAACTCTAAAAATTATATAAGTGGACGGGCAAATTTTCATTATACATTCATTTAAGGAGATTAGTAATAATCTTATCCTTGAAATGCACTTATTAGCTCTTCTTTAAGTGCCCTACAATATTATTATTGTTGGTAAGACTCAAAGTTTCTTTTTTGTTCATTTTTCTCTACATCAAGTACTGAAGAGCAAGTTTTTAGAATAACANACCAAAATTACTATGATGTCAACAACTAATTTCTTGTTTCCTCCTCAGTGGTTACGTCTTTGACTATGATTACTACAGAGATGACTTCTACAATCGGTATGTAAATTCCTCATCCTTGTTTCCCTTTGATTTAAATTATCTTTTAACTATTCTGCACCTTTCATTCACAAATATTATTGATTAGTACATTTAAATGATATTTTACAGTAAAAAAAGTAAGTCTCAATAAAATATAAGATGGACAGATTTACATCTCGTGATGGTACCTACTGCAGTATAGAAGATCTTGGGCTTGTAGACTTTGGTGGTGCTTAAGCCTAAAATTTGGTTTCTGATATTTGGATGATATTCTAAAGAGTTATTAACCAATATTATTTTCCAGATCTTGAAACTGGAATTCTTGACTTGGAATTCTTCAAGGCTGAGAGATTTATAAATTCAGACAATGAGTCCAATCTTCTAAAATACATCTACTTCCAACACACAAATCCAGTAAAAATTACGGACGAGTGTTGCTCTGCGCAGTCTTGTGGGACCATGAAAGAAACCATGCAGAGTGATGTTAATAACTGATAGGGGAAACAGGATTTTCCACGACATTTAAAAATTTTTTGTCAAAACATTAAAAACTCTATGTTATAAATGTATTTATTATACATGTATACATGTATAGAAATTCCTCATACATACATATAGGAAAATACAGTGAAACAGTTATTTAGTATACTAATTTAAAATTGGAACATTTTAATGTAAAAATATTAAGAGTTAGTGTGCTTTTTTTCTTGTAAAAATGACTTATCAAAAGTAATTTGAATAGTACTAGCCTTCTTCTATTATGATATGAGGCAAGCACCTCTTTTACCCCTCAGTGAATTGTTATACTGCTAATACTGGATCAGCTTTGACATTTGATCAATGTTGTGAACTACCTCTAAGATTTCCTCCAGATGATTCCTTTTCTTTGCCAATTTCACTTCCTCTGGGACATCTTCCTCCCTCTTCAGCACATCACAACCATTTATGTCAGTATGTTTTATTTTACTACATTCCTCTGTCTCCATCTCTAGAGTCTTTTGAGCGAAAGAGTGTCCACATCCCTACAATCAGCTATTTCTCCTGTAATTTTAATTTTACTCCCAGTTCCACTCCTCGGTTCTTTGCTGTACCAATTCCCTCTTTTGATTATCCATTCTCACAATGTTCCACGTGGGTTCATCACCAGGAAGCAAAGAGATCTGTGTGCGAACTAACGACACACAATGACAAATCGCTGACAGACTTTGAAAGAAGTGATGCGATTGGTCACTGATCGTCAGGAACGTCTGTTAATTAGGTAGAGATTCGTGGACTGAAAAACCAGCAGCAAAGCTTGGACTTTATGAAATTACTCACAGTTAATATACGTGGTAAAACTGAAATTTGACTTTTGCTGTTGGGGGGATTGGTGTTATTTAACTTAGGACTGGCAAATGAAATTCTGCTAGAAGAGGTATGCAAAACAAGAATTATCTGTGTTAGGTCTTTGGACCGTACACACACATACAAAAACAAAGTAAATATTGTTTAACGTTCTATTCAAATAAACAAACAAATATCCCAAGGCATAAAAATGCAAAGCTAGAAACACAGAACATTTTACCTAGGAAGAAACTACATAATCCCTCGTAAGGGTCTCCTACTCTGCTCAGCCGCACGGGTCCTCTCCCAGCCCCAGGAGATCTCTGTGTTCCTTCCTGTCTGGGGACCTTCCTCTGCACGCTTCTTCTGCTCCTGCCTCTCTCCATTGTCTAGTTAAGGACTCCATTCTTCAGGTCTCAACGTGGACTCCTCTCTCAGACTGAATGAGGTTCTTCTACTTCCCTTTCCGCACCTGTTCCTGTTCCTTGACAGTACTGTTCTTCATTTATATTGCTAGATTTCTCTCTGCAGTGACAATATTTGGTTTGTTTCTGCTTGCTTTCCTTCCTCCCAGAGGGCAGGAAAGATGCTCAGCTCTGCTGATTGTATCCTCAGGCACTATCATTAAGTCTCATGCATACTGGAAGCTCAACTTTTGTTATTAATTCATTTCCTTAGATTCAGAGACATTTTGCTTTCTCCAAGATCACATAGTTGATTAGTGGCAGCACCACAATTATAAACTAGGTCTCCATTTATATTCAATAACCAACTGTGCAGATACGCAAAACAGAAGGGGAGCAATATTGGCCTATGGTTTTACATAAAAGGAAACAGCCTTATCTACACAAAGTCAAATCCACAGCCATACCTTTAGCACCACTGTGTTCAAAGCTAAGTGAGTAATTTCTCTAGTCATCCCTTTGTGACCAAATGTAAATTTTTAAGGACAACTTTCTCAAATAATTTTTACAATTTATGTAAAATATAATATTTAATTTTAAATATTTAAGAGCTTGTAATAACCCATCCTAACAATGATGTGAACATCTGGCAGCATTACAATAATCCCATTTACTGTAAAAAAAAAAGATAACATTTAAGTAGTCTTTCAATTATTTGAATATTTCAGTTTTTGACAATTTCTAAACATTTTCTGATACTCTTCTGTGTCAGGATACAGAACACTGTCTTCATTGCTATGAGCAAAGTTGCCAATTAATACACATTGTCTTTTAGACTGTCAATAGTAAACTGTTTTCACATTGTTATTGCTTAAATATTTTCTATCATGTGACTTCCTTACACATTTAAAGGATTTCTACTTAAAAATGGAGTAGATGGAAGGAGACCCCAAGTTCTGGTAATCAACCTGTAAACTTTGGGTCAGGTTTACAGTTTTCTCAGTGACCCGGGCAGCACTCGTGGTAAACAGCCTGCCTGCCAATGCAGGAGACATAAGAGACGTGGGTTCGATCCCTGGGTAGGGAAGATCCCCTGGAGGAGGCATGGCAGCTCACTCCAGTATTCTTGCCTGGAGAATCCCACTGGCAGAGGAGCCTCGCAGGCTACACTCCACAGGGTCGCAAAAAGTCAGACACCAACTGAAGCGACTTACCACTCGCCCAATATGTGCATTTTACTGTGTATATATTATGGCTCAAAAAATTGTAAGATACATATGTAGATAGATGATAAATAAATATATTTTACAAGCAAATGAACAAGAGCCTTAATCAGCAAGTAATTACAGAGCCTGAAGCTTTCAGATGGTTCTCCATCACACACAAAAAGCTAACAGAATAATTTCCGAAATCATTTGCTTCTCTTATATAAAACCTGTTTGGTTTATAGGTGTACAGAGATCCGTATGGGTGTGCTGCTAACAGACTGTCTGAGCAGCCTGTGCTCTCATTAGTTAATTTTTCATCTTCTGCATTTGGCTAAAAGAGAGAGACGCATCTGCCGTAGTAGACACAGTCAGGAGTTCCCTGTGAACATAGATTCCCCAGGAAGGGAAAAGAGTGGAGAGGCTGGACAAGAGAAATAGCCTAACAGGCCAGTGCTAACAGTTTTATCCTCAGTAATTCCTCCTTAGTTACATTCTGCTTGTGTTTATCGGTAACTTTTTGCTCTTTTTACTAATGGCACGAGCGTGGGCAATTTATTTAACGCCACAAAAACTTGTCTCATCGATGAAGTGAAGATGAAATTAATGCCTACCGCATAATATTGTTCTGAGGATTCAATGAAGTAGCATATTTTTATGAGCTGCATTATGCCTGGTGTGTGTTTTGTACTTAATCAATGTTAGCTACTGGTAGCCGACAGTAACCATTAATAGTGATGGAGAACACGTTCCTTATACTGATATTCAAGTAGCAACGTCCCTGTGACTGAGGAGCACACTGACTGACCAGCCGCGCTTCCACGCTAAGCCCACTGTGACTCCTCTGGATCATGCTGCTTGTGTTGTTTTCCCTCCTCCGGCCCCCCTGGAGCATTCCAGTTGCAGCTGAACACTTCTATCAACACTCAGCTATTTCCACGCTGCTTGGTTTTCTGTCAGGAAAACAGACATCATATAGTTATGCTGAACAAGGAGAATTGCTTGTGAGAACTTTCTATGTATTAAGGAACTAAAAAAGGCAAAAAGAAATCAACAACAACACGAAACCCACAATGATATGATGGAGTCAGCAGACTACCTCTATCTCTACCACCCCTGGGGCTGGAAAACAGGGAAAGGTAGGATTATCAGATATCACTCTAGAAAAGGGGGCTTACAGAGCTCACATTGAGAGGAGGGTCTGTATCTGAACCCGAAGAAACCCACGGGGCTGGAACCCAGACCTCTAAGGAAGCAGTGCCAACTGATGCCTGGGTCTCTGAGGAAGTGTGGAGGCTGCTCTGCAAATGTTGCAAAAGGATTCAAACTGGATTCAGGGGCCACTGCTGGAATGCATTGCTGCCGTCAGGGTGAAGAAACAGGGCTGCAGTAATGCTGAAAAAACAAGAAGCCAAAACAAAACCAGGAAGCAAAACAGAAAGGGTCAAGGCCTCTCCTCCTGTTCCAGTCATAGTCTCCTTCTCAAGCCCTTAACTGGCTGAGCCTAGCAAGGAGCCAGCTGGCCCCAGCAGAAGTGTGGTTTGCTGCTGCTGCTGCTGCTAAGTCGCTTCCATCGTGTCCAACTCTGTGCGACCCCATAGACGGCAGCCCACCAGGCTCCCCCGCCCCTGGGATTCTCCAGGCAAGAACACTGGAGCAGGTTGCCGTTTCCTTCTCCAAGAAGTGTGGTTTACCAAGTCTCAACTCCAGCTGTTACTAAATGCCTCACGTGAAGCTGAAAGATAATGTCTCAGTAGCTGACATTCATTTACGTCCTATTGTTAGCCTGTATCTACCAGGCTTGGGAATTCTCATATGATGGGCGAGTTTCAACTGTTGCATTGTTTTAGCTTAGGAAACTTCTCTACACTAAGTTCCATCTTAATGTGAATGTTTCAGTACATTTACCCAACAGTAACTTTTCCAAAAACTAATTTAGTGTCTCTCCATGGTTTCGGGAATCATGAAGTGAAAGTGAAGTGTTAGTCACTCAGTTGTGTTCAACTCATTGTGACCCCAGGGACTGTTAGCCCTCCAAGCTCCTCTGGCCATGGAATTCTCCAGGCAAGAATACTGGAGTGGGTAGCCATTCCCTTCTCCAGCGTGTCCTCCTAATCCAGGGATCAAACCTGGGTCTCTCACATTGCAAGGAGATTCTTTCCTGTCTGACTGACCAGGGAAGAGTATCACTAACAATAGACTTAAGAGGTTATTCTAAGCTGTTATCTTTGTGTATTACACACAAAAAACTGTCCAATTTACAGCATTCAATGGTGTTTTCTTTCAAAGGTCAAGTATGACTCTAAATGAAGGACTTTACATGTTATTAAAATGAAACATAAATATTTGTACTATCCCAAGTAAAAGGAGAAGTATACCTAAAATTCTGCTGAATACCCACAAGGAATGTTTTCAGTTTATGAGATACAGCAGTTTTAATGCAACCTCTCTTCAATAGTACCAGGAAAGGCACTGAGGCATATATAACCTCCAGTAATGAGCAAACTTCTATTGAAGAAATGCCAGAGCTGCCTGACCTTAAATATGTATATTTGTGTGTGTGTGTGTGTGTGTACACATACATATCAGTGATTCAACATGGGGCATTGCTCAGTTCTGGATCCATTTTGACATTGAGTAAATTAACATAGGAGAAGCTACCAGAATTGCAGTTAATGAAAAACAACTCTAAGTCAAGTTGTACTTGTCTCAGATCATTGATTATAGAGCACAGTATATATTCATGAATATTGGAAAAACATATTAGCAAGAAGCAACGTCTGTTTCATTATGCAAATTTGAATTACCATCTGGTAGAATGGGATTCCACTTAAAACACTTGGAAGCCTTAGCATGGCATGGTTGATGAAGGATATTATTTGGAGTCAGAAGACGAGTTGCAGGCCTCAATGCGCGTGTGTTGACTGGTTAAACTTGGGGGTGGGGGGGTTATATCATCCGTTTCCCACAAGTTTCCTTTATGGGCAAAATGGCTTAACAATACACACATTACAGAATTCTAAGAATTAAATAGAATCAGTTTATTGATTCATAACTTCACAATTGCTACTTGAATCCATTCACTTTTTAACAAGATACCAAAATTGTACAAAATATAAAGATTAGATTAAGATCAAGATATTGCTAAAATAGATCATTAATGATCACAGTCAACCCTTTAAAAGCATGTTCACGAAGCATTTGTACAAGACCAGGGATGGGGCTTGCTGGTAGGAGGTGGGCTGTTGGCAAGGGTGGCTTCACGGAAAATCATGGAAAAGTTCAGTGACAAAAAAACAGAAATAAGAATTACTCATTTACTGGTCTCAAGTAAAGTGTGCCTACAAAAAGCATTTTTTTGGATTCAGCTGTAACCAAAAGCTTATTTAAAGTCAAGGTAGAAATTATAAACAGATTTTATGAATTTCAAGTAGTTCAAACAGTACAGAAAGCAGATATTCTAATAGGCTAGAATCATTCATGTGGATTTCAAATATAGCCTTTTCAAAAAATGAATAGGCATCTTAGTTTGGTTTTATAGATTCTGTTTATCAGAAGTCAAATAAGCTGAAGACAGAAACCCTTTTTGTCATTCAGCAAGGTTGAATGAAGACACAGCCAGAGATCTCCGATTCTAGAGTTATTGATCTTCACTGATCTGCTAAAAGGGTCCAGGGAGAACATGGCCCTGAATAGGTGGTCAGATTTTGGTTCTGGGCAGGCCAGTTGTTTAACCCAATGTTTAACCCAAAGTCCTGACTACATTTTTTGGTTAGTACCTAATCACTTAGTGACTGTAAATTTGGGTCCTTATGGTAAGAAAAATAAAAAAGTATTTTTATGCGGGAAATTTAGAAGAAAACAGATAATTACTGATTTTTAAGTTATTATTTAATCTAAATGATAATCTAGTGTTCAGTACAAAATAATACACAAATATCACATTTTCAATTTTTTTTCGTGAATTTTAAAATCACATTGGTTGACAGTGAAAGTTCAATCCAGTTCAGTTCGCTCAGTCATGTCTGACTCTTTGCCACCCCATGAACCGCAGCATGCCAGGCCTCCCCATCCATCACCAACTCCCAGAGTCTACCCAAACCCATGTCCATTGAGTTGGTGATGCCATCCAACCATCTCATCCTCTGTCGTGCCCTTCTCCTCCTGCCTTCAATCTTTCCCAGCATCAAGGTCTTTTCAAATGAGTCAGCTGTCCACATCAGGTGACCAAAGTATTGGAGTTTCAGCTTCAACATCAGTCCCTCCAATGACAGCGAAAAATGGGCATCAAATTAAAATTCCAGCAATCAAGTAATGTTTTATTAGACTGTGGTATATCTACTTGTGAAAATGCACCACAGAACTTAAATGTTGTGAATGAGTGAAGTTCGCTCAGTCACGTCCAACTCTTTGCAACCCCATGGGCTATACAGTCCATGGGATTCTCCAGGCCAGAATACTGGAGTGGATAGCATTTCTCTGCTCCAGGGGATCTTCCCAACCCAGGGATCGAACCCAGGGAAGATTCTTTACCAGCTGAGCCACAAGGGAAGCCCAAGAACACTGGAGTGGGTAGCCTATGCCTTTTCCAGCAGATCTTCCCTACCCAGGAATCAAACTGGGGTCTCCTGCATTGCAGGCGGATTTTTTACCAACTGAGCTAAAAATAAACATTAGGAAGACCATTTAGCAAATGTGGGAAATGTTTTTAATATAAACCAAAGAGAATTAGCCAGGATATATTACTGTACATACATTATGATTTCAGTTATGTAAAAAAATACAAATTCTTATAGAAAAAAGATTAGAAAGTGACAGTAATTGTTTTAGGGTAAGATATAGGAGGTTATTTTTTCCATATATATTTTCTGAAAATGCATTAAAATGTTGCTTTTTTATTGTTGAAGTTTAATAATAGGCTTTTAGTAAAAACAAGAATTCAAAACTATGTCCATTTTATACATCATTGTGCCATTAAATTGTCTTTGTCCAAAAAGCAACTGTTAAAAATAATATCCTTATTGTTTCTAGACAGAAGCTGTGTCTATTTTTTTATCAAATAAATCAATATTAAAATTGCTTACCACTTTTCAGCTTTTGTTTGATAATGAAATGACACATTTCAGATATTATTAAAGCAAACAAAATTCCAAACAGAAAATGGCTGCATGATACGTAGCAATGTTTATTAAACAAAATAGATCCTCAAACTTCCTCAATCTGCTGTTTTTATTAAAATCTGACATTTATTTATTGCTTGAGAATAGATCTTTTAAAGTTTTTGTTTTAAAATAGGCCTTAGAGAAAGGAGAATTCTGTGTTTGACTTTAAATCATTGTTTGTTTGACCTGTAAACATAATAGGAAAAACGGTATTCTAATAGTATTAGGGAAAATGAAGGGCCATTAAAGGAAAGGAAAGGGAATACAATTCTGAGAGTGGAAGAACAAAAAATCAAGAAGAAGGAAAGAACTGTAAGTTTTCCAGTGACCTTGGAGATTTGAATTCCATTGAATTCCATCAGATGGAAATTTCTCTTGGACTGTTTTCTCTGATTCGCCATAGACAGGATTCTGATGAGAAAGCCAGTGCTTGTGTCTCCTTCGTAGGCTTCCTTTCACCTCCTTCCTTCTGTATTTAGAAGAACTCCTACACCTTGCAGTCCCAGAGAAGGGCCTTGCTTCCCGTCCTTATCTTGTTACTAATATGTTTCCATGCTTGAAAACAGCTCCCCGTCTTCCTTCCCTTGGTTTCTGGTAAGCTCAGCTTTGCCCAGTGAAAAGTAAGAAACTTCCAGCTCCATTAAAACTTAAAATCATGCTCTCATATGCAATGCCCTTTTACCTTTGTTTGTGTGTTACAACATCACTTTTATCAAAATCAAGTTCTAAGGCTGCATATCTTCCCAACACAGAGACAGAATGAATCGACAAAACCTTACCTGATTCTGTAATGGGAAAGGAGTCATCTTTCTTTGACGTTTAACACATCCAAATATTCAGAAAACAAGGACCTCTCCCTGTAAGAAGTTACAACAAAGAACACAACATATACTGCTTTACTAAAATGTACATCCTACGCTAAAAATATGTCACAAATATAGTGGACAAATGCAGCTCTGTTTTTTCAGCATGAGATCATACCTGGCCAACACTGGAAGCTTTGTAATCCTTGTGTGGGGGGAAACAACAGAAATATTGATGAACAGTGCAGTTCTGTATGAAATATTATTGAATTGCACTATCATTAAAGTAGTCGTGACTATGATGTCTTCTCTTGACCTGATATCCAGTATAGCACTCTTACACCATTTTAGAGATTTTCTTAATTTGGTGTGTAGATTAGTTTATTTCATGAACCTGCTAAATGGCATTTTGGCGTCCTGGGGAAATGATTCCTCCAAAAGAGCTTCCCTTTCTTGTCTCAAGCAGCAACTTCCACCCTGGAAGAGATGGGTCAATTGTCATACTTCTGTTCTTTCAGTAACTTTGCGGGTGGTAGCTCATGAAAAGCACCTTTTGTATTTTGGTTCACTGACTTAGGTTGCTCTGTGAATTCAGTGTATAAATAAATAATGTAGGTCCTGTTTTGTGATTGAAATGAGGGGCAGGCTTAGTTGACCCTTCTGATTTTCGAGCCCCTAGTGGTATGAATATGGTCCATAGCGCCTTTCGGCCTCATCAGCCTCCACCCTTTGAAGTCAGCTATAACAGGTGGGCATCCGTGGCCTGTTCTTTGCTGGCAGCTCCTCCGCTCTAATGGACTTGGCTTATGCGCAGAGGATGACCCCTCTCTTGAACTCTGTCTCCTTTCATTTCTTTTCCTTTCCAGACATCTCTTAGTATTTCCTAGCATGTTCCCAAATCATTGTTTTTGAATCCGTTAGCTCTCTGATATAAAAGACATTCTTAGTACCAAGGTCTGCTTCAAATGTGGTTTGTGTACATCCAACTTTTCTTCCCCCTAGTGTCAGTGTTCAGTGTTTCTGAATGAATACTTGGAAACCAGCNAACTTTTCTTCCCCCTAGTGTCAGTGTTCAGTGTTTCTGAATGAATACTTGGAAACCAGCCTATCTTAATCATTATCTTTCATATACCATTTTCCAAAAAGAGATGATCACATTTCCATCTGTATATACAAATGAGATGTAATTTTATAAAATAACCAATTATAGAAGGTTTTAAATATTTTAAATTTAAAGCTGTTCTCATTTTCTCATTTCTGTCTTTCACATTAGATTTTCTGACTGTTTTAAACCAATTATGAGAATCCATATAATAGTGTCATAATAACATATATAATAACCATCATTCTAAGTCAATAATGCTATTTTATTTATAGTAGACAGTGCAATAATACCTCTGGCTCAGTGGCAAATAGTGTTAAAAATAAACGAGTATNTGGCTCAGTGGCAAATAGTTTTAAAAATAAACGAGTATATATACATATATATATATAATTTTTCCCTCTGGTCCTTTTAGGCTGCTCAAATGTGCTTAGTCACACAAAAATTTGTTGTGTGTATGCAGTATAATATGAGGCTTTGAATATATTACATATTTATATAAATATGTAAATACTCTTATACTTTATCCCTTTCATTGTCTAATGCAAATACATTGGTTATAGTGAATATCATTTTTCGCTTTTAAGCAGAGGCTTCAGCGTTTTATCAGTATTCTTTGTTAGAGAAATTTTTAATAAATAACTACAAAGATCTCTAGTCTCAATTTCCACATCTACCAAATGGTCAGAAAAATAAAATATCATCCTGATAAGCATTTTCTATCGGTTCTTTAGTCAAGAAAGTTTTGTGCTCATGATACCAGCCTTTCATCCAAGTTCAGCTCCCTTTTTTCTGTAGTCAGAAAGACTTTCCATTACTTGAGAGTCCTTAGTGAGAGGGAAGGAACCATGTTGATTTTTCTCTCACAGCTGCCCTCTTTAAACTAGTCATACTTCTATTTTCCCCCTTCTGAGCTGTTTTCTGATTATACACTAATTTTCTTTGCTCTTTCCCTGATTCTGCATGATCTTTTCTCCTTTCAAACTAATGTCTTACTAAGTATCTGATGTGGAAAAGGAAGATTTCTGTTCCTAAGAAGGATAAATCTGTTAAATCAAGCAAAGAAATATACTAGGGAATGAAGGTCAGAATAACTCCAAAATATTGCAAAGTTCTTTGTTCTTTCATGCCTTAATAAAAGTGAGTTCATATGAAGAGTCAGATTTTACTGTTCAGAAAGCATAGACTATATTAGCATCCTATTCCTTTGGTGACAATGAATCTTCCTGATTACAATATTAAAACATTTGTTGGCATTTTTTGCAAGGCCATTCTCTTAATCACCGCAGACATTTGGTAGGCCGCGCAGGTGTAAGCCCGCTCTCAGCCACCTTTGTGTTTCGTGAAGGTTGTTTGACTACCATGGCCGCGTGCCTCCGCCGCCCCGCGCGGTCATCCCGCTGAAGCGGCCCCGAGCGGCGGCGACGACCACCCGCAGGGGAAAAGGAGTTTTCTCCCTGAAAGGAGGGCCGAGGTCTGCCGGCAGCGGGTCTTCGTCGGGCTCGAAATGTAAGTAAGCTTCTTCCCTTCCCCCTGAAGAAGGGTGGGGGTGTGTACCACTGCATGAATGTCTGTGCTCAGTGAATTAATCAAGAATTATGGCAGGATTGCTATGGACGATGTATGAGCGAAATTTCAAATGGATAAGAAACGGTCTCTGCTTTCCACTACACTACCTTGGAGTAACGTGGTGGAGACAGACACCAACGTGGCTAACACAAACCTGGGAGCGATCAGAAAAGTGTCTTATTAGAGCAAAGAACATGCTCTTGGCCCACCTAGCTTGTGACACATCCAAGTCCTGAAATATAACATGTTGCTTCCGGTGAAGAAGCAAATTTCACTTCTGAAAAGAGCCATCGAGTATCTTTGCAAAGAAGCAGTATGCAAAATCAGTGCCTGTTTTGAATGTTTGAGCCCTGGGATAACTAAGAGGGAAATAGTAGAAAGGCTAAAAGGGTAACTTTCCATACTATTCTAAATCACGAGAATGGTGTCTGAAAACATATGTGATGTCATAAAAAATAACATTGATATAATCTCACATGAATTAATAAAAAGTAGAGCTACAAACCTCCCAACAAAACACATTGTTAAGTTTTTATACGGACAGATCCAGAAAAATATAATTTGTTATGACAGTATTATTTCTAAGGTAGAGACAGCAGTTTTTCTTGCGTTTCTTGAGGTTACAGTCTACAGAGAAGAGACAGACAATAGCAAGCAAGGTAAAATCTGAGGTTTTAACACGGTAGGTCACTACTATGTCAAAGAATAAAGTAGAATAAACGACAGAGAAAGAGGAGAGCTGCGTTTCATGGCATGGTGTGTGGCCGCCTCTCCGACAAGGTGCTGTTTGAGCAGAGGCCCCATGGAAGCAGGGGAAGGAGTGTGCGCGTGAGGCTGTCGGTGGCAGAGCATCTGGGCAGAGAGAGAGGTCGGTGCAGAGACCTTACCCTGGAACAAGGAAACCAGGGCTGCAGAGTGAGAGGAAATGTGGTGGGAATAAGGCAGAGCCAAGGCGAGTTCCAGGGCAACCTGTTCGGTCCCTGTAAGGGGTTTCTAGTTACTTTGCATCTGTCCTTCAAGACAAGTAAAGCAAATCCTTTATCCTAATTTTACTGATGGGTAAGCACAGAGAAGCTAAATCATCAAGCGAAGAACTGACTCATTGGATAAAACCCTGATGCTGGGAAAGGTTGAAGGCAGGAGGAGAAGAGGACGACAGAGGATGAGATGGTTGGATGGCATCACCAACTCGATGGACATGAGTTTCAGCAAGCTCTGAGAGATGGTGAAGGACGGGGAAGCCTGGTGTGCTGCAGCCCGTGGGGGCACAAAGAGTTGGACACGACTGAGGGACTGAACTGAACTGAACTGAAGCACAGAGAACGGTACATAGCTAGTAGATGGTAGAGTCAACACTAAACCCATGTTCCTTCCTTCTCATCCCTATATACGCTGTCTGCTCTAGAACATTGCCTTGTACCTTAGCACCATCAGAAATACTAAGGAAGAACACTGTTGAGATACTTTGTTTTATATGAAGAAGTGTGAAAAATAGTTACACTCAGCACTGATGCTTCTGTTAACTAAGTTTGGTGCACTCAGAATTTAAATTAGCTAATCTAAACTAAATAGCAAATTATATAGATTTACATTTATTTCCCCATGTACTGACTCATCCATTTGTCTAATTCTTCTATGGATAAAAAAAAAAAAAGTGAATTCCCTTTTTGAGTCTTAGTAATAAAAGAAAATGAGTTTCTGCAACAGTCTCCAAACAATCTTATATGCTGTCTATTTTCAAAAACAAAGAAAGTTCTTGAATTTGGTTCTTGCTGTGGAAAATTGAGCATTGAATTGTCTGCTGTGTTTATAGAAGACTTTTTTTTTTTTTTTTTACCATAGTAGTATTAAGTTTAAATAGAAATATCTTGAGCATCTGTGGATGATTTGCCGTGGAGTCACTTTTAGAATGCTGTTTAGCAATGGGAGCATTATTGATGTTTTGGCCATGGCAGTTCTACACTGTGAAAGAATATTCCAAGCTTTGCAGAGCATTCAGCATCCCTGACTCTCAAACCTTCAAGGCCAGCAGCACTCTTCACTCTTTTTAACAACTGTATGTGGCTTATGCATTTCTAAATTTTCCTTAAGGAGATGTAACCATCCTGGTTTAGAACCAATGGTTTCTGGCCACTCTTGGGCAAGTGCAGCTTTGTACAACTCAGCCACTTGATTGCCGTGAACCTCAGTGATGCAGCGAGCAGTGACAGTTTCCAGGGGTTATTTTTATGTAAATACTGTGATCCTCAAATGGCTAAGTTGTTTCTGGCCTTTCATTTTTGATTTCTAATCCTCTTGGGTCATGGAGAGAGAATGTGAATTATAAAATCGTTTTTGAGTACCTTAGAATTTATCTTGGTTTCATAATAATGAGATTTTGTGAGTGGGAAATAGGATCTATTTTCTGCCTTTGGTATAATACTGTGTGTGTCCTTTATCTTGTTGGTTGTATCATCCAATACTCTGTAGACTTTGTTCTTTTGTGGCAAACTGATAAGTGAAATTCTGAAAGTGATTATTTAAAATCCTCTACCAATTACTGACCTTATAAAGGTCTTCTTTTCTTGAGGTTTTATTTTATATTCCATGTTGCTTGGCTAGTATTTATATGGTGTTTTACAGTAACAGTTAAATAATAGCTAACATTTTTTTGATGTTTGTTCTATGGTAGCTATTGTTTTAAACACATTATTAATACATACATTTTCATGTATAAATTAAACATATTAATTCATTTGTTTCTCATAACTGCCAATAACTGAAGTATTGTTATCATTCCCATTTTATAAGTGTAGAAAAGTTAGGTAATATCCCTAAAGTCACAGAGCCATTTAATGACGGAGCCCAGAACTATAGCCTGATTCTAGAGCATCTGTTTCTAGAGTATAGAATCTTGTGTCTGTGCCCTTTTTGGTACAGCTTCTCTAAAACTTCTTGGAGAGTTGTAAGTTTCACATTTATGTATGCTTCATTTTCCATCTGTGCCCTAGAATTTTGCTTTTTCGACACATTTGCTTGGTCCTTTACTGATAAGACTCTCTTTTCATTTGCATTTCCCTAGTCTACCTTTTATTTTCCACCTTTCTTTGTCATCAGTTTCCCAGGGCACAGGTGATAAATTATGACAAACTGAAGGGCTTAACAACAAATATTTAGAGGTTGAACGTCTGAGTTCAAGGTGTCCCAGAGCTCTTCTCTGTCTCTGGAAGCTCCACGGGCAGTCTGAGACTGTCTTCTGGACAGTCTGTTCCATGCCTTTCTCCCAGCTTCTGGGATGCCGCAGTCCTTGGCATGCCTGGGTCTACTGACCAAACGCTCCAGTCTCCGCCTCCATCATCACGTGTGCTTTTTCCCTGTGTCCATGTGTCTTTTCCTTTTCTTATGAACACGTCAGTCATGTTGGACGGACTCACTCAATAACCACTGTAATTACATCTACAAAGATGTATTTTCAAATAGGTAACATTTACAGGTACTGGGATTAGGACTTATCTTTTGAGAGAACATTTTAACCAACACCACTATCACTTTATTTTTGCATAAACTTTTTCCTAAAATAACATATATCTGGACCTTGTTTTTGAAAGCAATATGAAAGTCTTTGTTTTTTACAGGGAAATTTAATTATTTTATGTATGTTTTACTCACTAGCCTCTTAGATTAGTTTATATTTCATCCATCCTAACTCGAGGTATTTAAATTATCATTTCCTCTTTTCTTCCTTTCCTTATGCTTGTTTAATGAATTTGCTTTTAATTCTGTCTCTTCCCTCACTACAGTCTTAATTTGGATATTCTACTACATCCCTCTTTTTCATTAGCGACTATAATAATACATTAAACTTTTATAGATAAAACTATTTTATCTATTTCTCTCCTAAAATCAAACAATACCTCTTCTAACTTGCATCAAAGACATGAATTTTAGTAAGCTTGTACTTCATCACTCCCAAACCACCTATGTCCCCTCCCTCTTGAGCCGTCCTCCCAACCCCCACCACGTCCCACCCCGTAGGTTGTCACTGAGCTCCCTGTGTGGTACAGCAACTTCCCACGAGCTCTGTTTTGCATATGGCACATGTGTAGTTTTCAGCGCCACTCCCTCAGTTCCTCCCACCCTCTCCAGCCCCCACTGTGTCCACAAGTCTGTTCTTTATGTTGCATCTCTATTCCTGCCCTGCAAATAGGATCCTCGGTACCATTTTTCTAGATTTCATGCATATGCATTAATGTTTGATATTTGTTTTTCTCTTTCTGACTTACTGCACTCTGTATAACAGGTACTGCGCTCATCCACCTCATCAGAACTGACTCAAACGCACTCTTTTTCATGGCTGAGTAATAGTCCATGGTATGTAGGTACCACAACTTTATGCATTCATCCATCAGCAGGCATCTGGGTTGCTTCTGTGTCCTGGCTGCTGTGAGTTGTGCTTCAGTGAGCATCAGTCCTTTTGAATTATGGTTTTCTCAGGCTATACGGGGCTTCCTAGGTAGCTCAGCTGGTAAAGAATCCACCTGCAGTGCAGGACACTCTGATTTGATTCCTGGGTTGGGAAGTTCCCCTGGAGATGGGATAAGTTACCCACTCCAGTACTCTTGCCTGGAAAATCCCATGGACGGAGGAGCCTGGTGGGCTGCAGTCCATGGGGTTGCTGGGAGTCAGACACGACTGAGTGACTTCACGTTCACTTTCATGCACTGGAGAAGGAAATGGCAACCCACTCCAGTGTTCTTGCCTGGAGAATCCCAGGGACGGGGGAGCCCGGTGGGCTGCCATCTATGGGGTCGCACAGAGTCGGATACGACTGAAGTGACTTAGCACTTAGCAGCCAGTGTTCTTGGGCTTTCTTGGTGGCTTAAGTGGTAAAGAATCTGCCTGCAATGTGGGAGACCTGAGTTGAATCCCTGAGTTGGGAAGACCCCCTGGAGGAGGGCCTGACAATGCACTCCAGTATTCTTGCCTGGAGAATTTCTCAGGGACAGAGGAGCCTGGCAGGCTACAGCCCATGGGGTCCCAAAGAGTCAGACGTGACTAAACATAGCAAAGGGTATATGCTCAGTAGTGGGATTGCTGGGTCATGTGGTAGTTTTATTCCTAGTTTTTTTAAGGAATCTCTATACCATCCTCCATAGTGGCTGTATCAATTTACATTCCCACCCACAGTGCAAGAGGGTTCCCTTTTCTCCACATCCTCTCCAGCATTTATTGTTTGTAGATTTTTTTAATGAGGGCCATTCAGACTGGTGTGAAGTGCTGCCTCACTGTAGCTTTGATTTGCGTTTCTCTAATAATGAGCGATGTTGAACATTTTTTCATGTGTTTATTGGCCATCTATATGTCTTCTTTGGAGAAATGTCTGTTCAGGTCTTCTGCACATTGTTTGATTGGGTTTCTTTTTTTTCTGATATTGAGCTGCATGAGCTGGCTATATAGTTTTGGGATTAACCCTTTGTCAGTTGCTTCATTTGTAATTATTTTCTCCCATCCTGAGGGTTGTCTTTTCATCTTATTTGTGGTTTCCTTTGCTGTGCAAAAGTTTTTACATTTACATGGGTACCATTTTTTAATTTTTGTTTTTATTTCCATTACTCTAGGAAGAGGGTCATAGAGGATGTTACTGTTATTTATGTCAGAGTGTTATGCCTATGTTTTCCTTTAAGAACTTTATAGTTTCTGCTCTTACAATTAGTTATTTAATCCATTTTGAGTTTGTTTTTTGTTAGGGAGTGTTTTAATTTGTTCTCTTACACATAGCTGTCTAGTTTTCTCAGCACCAACTATTGAAGAGACTGCCTTTTCTCTTTGTATACTCTTGCCTCCTTTATCACAGATAACGTGCCCATGGTGCATGTATCTGTCTCTGGGCTTTCTATCTTGCTCCATGGGTCTATATTTCTGTTTTTTGTGCCAATACCATACTGTCTTGATGACTATAGCTTTGTAGTATAGTCTGAAGTCAGGACCATTGATTCCTCCAGTGCCATTCTTCTTTCTCAAGACCTGCCAGCATTCTTTGTATTTCCCTCAGTGGAAGATTCAGAGGCATTGCTTTTAGAAATGTTTGTTAAATTCTAAACATATATATTAAACAACTCCCTGTAATAATGTCACAACTCACAATTATGGTGTAAAGAAAAAATGGTAAAAATAAAGGTGCAGTTCTTACATTAAATGAAACTACCCAAAGCACATAAATATAATCTATGAATTTAATGGAGATGAGGTATACTAACCTATTACACAGAGAGCAGAAATGTGTAAAAACGAGATGGAGAACAAAGAAAAAGAAGGTTAAATATTGGGCTTAACTGTGCTTACTTTCTCAGTCATGTCCGACTCTGTGACCCCATGGACTGAAGCCCGCCAGTCACCTCTGTCCATGGGGATTCTCCAGGCAAGAATACTGGAACGGGTTGCCATGCCCTCCTCCAGGGGATCTTCTCAACCCAGAGACCAAACCCAGGTCTCCCACACTGCAGGTGGATTCTTAACCATCTGAGCCACCAAGGAAGCACTAGGTTTAACTAGCAGGCCTCTTCTAAAGAGATCTTTGTCATGAGGGACAAGCATAAGAAATGAACATAAAGTCAGCATCAGTATCAGTTCCTCACAGGCTATGGTTTTTTACAGTGGTTTCGATTTGCATTTCCCTGGTGATTAATGATGTTGAGCATTTTTTCATGTATCTGTCAGCCTTCTGTAAGTCTTCTTTGGGAAAATGTCTGTTCAAACCCTCTGCCCATATTTTAATCAGACTTTTTTTTTTTTTTGGCTATTGAGCTGTATGAGTTCTTTGCATATTTAGTATATTGGCCTCTTATCAGATATGATTTGTAATTATTTTCTCCCACGTATTAGGTTGCCTTTTTATTTTGTTGGTGGTGTTTTTTTTCCTTTTGGCTGTACAGAAGCTTTGATGTCTGGTATAGTCATTTGCTTATTTCTCTTTCATTGCTTTTGCTTCTGGTGTCATATTCAAAATATCATTGCCTGGACCTGTGTCATGGAGGTTACTGCCTGCATTTTCTTCCAGGAGGCTTATGGTTTTAAGTCTTGCATTCAGGTCTTTAATCCATTTAGTTAATTTTGGGGTGTGGTATAAAACAGTGGCCCAGTTTCATTCTTTTGCGTGTAGTTGTCCAGTGTTCCCAACACCATTGCCATAAATTAACTGACCACTTACGTATGGGTTGTTGGTTTTCTGGGCTCTCTATTTCATTTGCTGATCCACGTGTCTGTTGTTGTGCCAATACTGTTCTGTTTTGATTATTTATACGTTTGGAATGTAGTTTGAAATCAGGGACCATTATGCTTTTTCCAGCCTTGTTCTTCTTTCTTAAAATTGCTTTAGTGATAAAGTCCCATTTTGTGGTTCCATACAAATTTTAGAATTGCTCGTTATATTTTTTATTCCACAAACAATCTCATATTGTGTGTCATCAATGGGAAATTTATTCCTGTCTCTTTTCCTTTTGACACATATTTGCTCATGTGGGCTCTCACTTCAGTCCCCTGTGTCCTTATCATTCTTTTTTCTTTGCTCGTTTCTATTTTTACTCTTTATTGTAAGATAGCTTCTTTCAACCTTTGCTCTCCTAAATTTGCTTTTGAGCAGTTTTATTAATAACACTTTTTTATTCAAAAATCAAGTTTTCAGTTCTAGAAATTCTTATTTTACTTTGCTCCTGTTTAAAGGTTGCTGCTGCTGTGCTTTGCTCAGTCATGTCTGACTGTAGCCCACTAGGCTCCTCTGACATGGAATTTTCAGGCAAGATACTGGAAAAATACTGGAGCAGGTTGCCATTTTCTGCTCTAGGGGATCTTCCTGACCCAGGGATCAAACCCATGTCTCTTGCATCTTCTGCACTGGCAGGTGGATTCTTTACCATGACACCACCTGGGAAGCCTGATTAAGGGTTAAAGCCATGGCACGTTTATTAACATTTTCTATCACTGATTTTGCTTCTTCAGTATCCATCTCTTCCAGTTATTTGCCTCATCTCTCTCTTGCAAAACAGGGCTTCCCTGATAGTTCAGTTGGTAAAGATTCTGCCTGCAATGCAGGAGACCCCAGTTCTATTCCTGGGTCAGGAAGATCCCCTGGAGCAGGGATAGGCGACCCACTCCAGTGTTCTTGGGCTTTCCTTGTGACCCAGCTGGTAAAGAATCCACCTGCAATGCGGGAGACCTGGGTTCAATCCCTGGGTTGTGAAGATCCCCTGCAGAAGGGAAAGGCCACCCATTCCAGTATTCTCGCCTGAAGAATTCCATGGACTATATAGTCCATGGGGTCACAAAGAGTTGGACACGACAGAGAGACTTTCACTCTCTTGCAAAAACATTCTCTGTTAGTCACTTGCTTTTTTGTATAATGCCCTGACATTGTGTACCTCAAGCTATTTTGGTCCCTCAGAAAGTGAGGAACTAAAAGTCAATGTGATTTCTAATCACCTTGACCAGTAGCTATCTTGGGCCTCTTTTATGACATGTGAGAAGACTTCTTTGCTCACCAGTATCAGTTCAGATCAGTTCAGTCACTCAGTCGTGTCCAACTCTTTGCGACCCCATGAATCACAGTACGCCAGGCCTCCCTGTCCATCACCATCTCCCGGAGTTCACTCAAACTCACGTGCATCGAGTCAGGGATGCCATCCAGCCATCTCATCCTCTGTCGTCCCCTTCTCCTCCTGCCCTCAATCCCTCCCAACATCAGAGACTTTTCCAATGAGTCAACTCTTCGCATGAGGTGGCCAAAGTATTGGAGTTTCAGCTTTAGCATCATCCCTTCCAATGAACACCCAGGACTGATCTCCTTTAGAATGGACTGGTTGGATCTCCTTTCAGTCCAAGGGACTCGCAAGAATCTTCTCCAGCACCACAGTTCAAAAGCATCAATTCTTCGGCACTCAGCTTTCTTTATAGTCCAACTCTCACATCCATACATGACCACTGGAAAAACCATAGACTTGACTAGATGGACCTTTGTTGGCAAAGTAATGTCTCTGCTTTTGAATATGCTATCCAGGTTGGTCATAACTTTCCTTCCAAGTATACACTGAGCTTATTGTCCACTCAACAGTACCTGTCCCCATAGGGAATACCTCTAGTGAAGATGGGACCTCTCAGACTCTCCCTGACTATACGTTGCAAGGTGTTAGGTATAGTCCACATCACTCTAAGAGAATTTATAATGGACTTCTCTCTTCTTGCCCAACCCACTCAGGGAAGATTAACATTCTTTCCAGTCTCCCAGGAGAGGCAAGTTAGCCCCTTTCTGAACATCTATAAACTTAGTGTCTTTTCTTGCCCCTGCATGTGCAAATACTCCAATCTCATGCCTTTTTTCAGAGGATATGAGGTCTTATAGGTATATGTGGATGTGCCTCCCATTTCCATGTCAGCCAGTTTATTTTACTTTATTATTTAATTTAATATTATATTTTGGGGGTAGAGTCATCCAGGCAAAGTGTGTTTCTATCCTTCAGAAATCCCCAAGTACTGAAAAATCTAATGACTTTTTTCTTACATTGGAATAAATCAGTAATGAAAGGACGTGTGCAGAAGCACAAATTGCCAAAGTCAGCTGCTGCTGCTTCTAAGTCAGTTCAGTCCTGTCGGACTTTGTGCGACCCCATAGATGGCAGCCCACCAGGCTCCCCCGCCCCTGGGATTCTCCAGGCAAGAACACTGGAGTGGGGTGCCATTTCCTTCTCCAATGCATGAAAGTGAAAAGTGAAAATGAAGTCGCTCAGTTGTGTCCAACTCCTAGCGACCCCATGGACTGCAGCCCACCAGGCTCTTCCGTCCATGGGATTTTCCAGGCAAGAGTAGTGGAGTGGGTTGCCATTGCTTTCTCTGCCAAAGTCAGCTACTTGAGAACATAATCCAAACTAGCTTTCTGTAAAGACCATCTAGTAAAATAATTATTTGAAATTTATTATAGATGTATTAACTCTCAAATATGCTAATTTAAGTAAAATTATTAATATTTAAAGGCAATAGACTGAATAATTCTGTGTATGTTTCATACAGTTCTATGTATTTAAAGACTCAATTCACAAAAAAATGCAGTTTAGTGTTATTATAGTGAAACATGAATCTAAACAAGATCTTGGCCTGAAAGGAGATCAGTCCTGGGTGTTCTTTGGAAAGAATGATGCTAAAGCTGAAACTCCAATACTTTGGCCACCTCATGCGAAGAGTTGACTCACTGGAAAAGACTCTGATGCTGGGAGGGATTGGGGGCAGGAGGAAAAGGGGACGACAGAGGATGAGATGGCTGGATGGCATCACTGACTCGATGCACGTGAGTTTGAGTGAACTCCGGGAGTTGTTGATGGACAGGGAGGCCTGGCATGCTGCAAGTCATGGAGTTGCAAAGAGTCAGACACAACTGAGCGACTGAACTGATCTGAACTGAACTGAATTGGCAAGATTAACTAGACTCACATTTGCATATTCTCTCTGAAAGTATATTAGCAGACTATATTATATATGGAAGTATGTGTATATAAGTCTATATGAGTGAATACAAATACTAATTATTTGATAGTATTTTTAGCATTAGTCTGGTCTGTGGAAACAATAATTTTCAAATTCAAATCACACATGGAAAACTTCAGTGAAGTGTGAAATATACTATGTTAATATTGGCTTAAGTGAATGACTATTTACTGAGGTATATATTTTGCTCTTTTATTAATAGCTATTTTCCAGGACTAAGTGACTTGGTAATTTTAGAGGAAGAAATTAATGTTATAACTTAGGCAATTTGTCATTTCTTATTTCAGGATTTTTAATAATGTTTAATTCTACTGAATAGAAAAACTATAGAAAGAAAATATATTAGTGCTATAATTTGCCAAGGTTGAGTACTGATAAGCTTTTTAAATGGATTGCTCTTTTAAAAAATTATATCACCACTAGGTATTTCTGTCCTTTTTCAAATCAACTTGAGCTAAAACTATAACCAGCTTGTCCCGTTCCACATCATAGAATCATAAAATAAAGATGTGATGTTGCTAATAAACACTTTATAAAAGAGAAGACATAAACATCTATGAGCTTTGGCAGATGTTCTTAGTAGAAAAAAAAAATCAGCCTTCTGAAAAAAATATAATATTAAATAAATTTCTTTAAGTAATTAATTTAAATTCTAAGGTCTATCTAGCAAGAGAAATCCCAATAAGTTTTTACGCCTTTGGAATTCTGTTGGTGCAGTTTTCGGTGACATAAGATCCTTGAAACACCTAAGAGGCAATTAAAGACAGTTCAATTAAATTTAAGAAGTAGTAGTTGAGAACTGATCCTCAGCACTCAGGAAGTGTTGTTGTGTTGGTTCCCCCCCACCAAATCCATATGATTTTAGTACAGAGTTGAAGCATCAATCAGAGAAACAAATGTTAATATCCAGCAAAGTATCACTAAATATCCCTTTGCATCCATTATTTTGGCCAACGTATTTATTACGCTTTCAAATATTTGGCCAGCAGGGTTAGAGAAGTCTTAATAGTATTGAGAAGACTGAATTGAGCCTAGAAGGATAGGTGAGTTTGGAAAGAAAGTACGAGAGACTTCTGTTTCCCTGAGTGGAGAAGAGCAAAAGCTTTATTCTCAGATTGTCTGGGATGGAATTCGTGTTGCACAAAACACTAATACTGTGGCCGGGTGGAAATCCTCTAATTCACGTGTGTTTCTATTTATTTTCTATCTGTAAAATAGAAATAGTAATACTTTACATATCACACTTCGTCCTGGGAATTACATGACTGATGCGTACAGCGTTCTCGGGCAAGTCTTGTTAAACAGCGAGTGATCGGGTTTTATCGTCTCTGCTGGTAGCACAGCAAAGGGCAGCAGGGAAGAGGCTGGGGTATGAAACTGCGGTAGCTTGAGTCCAGTCGTGGCTCTGCCGTTTGCGAGCTGTGTGCTTTGGGGGAAGGTTCTTTGTTTGCTGTGCCTTAGTCTCCTCCCCTATAACATGGGAATGATCATCTCACCACCGTTTCCATAAAGTGTGTGTGAGGATTAAATGAGTTAACCCGTGCAAAGCTCTTAGAATAGTGTCCCCCATGATGAAAGTTAATTATAAGCCTTAGTAATAATAATATTGTTATTATTACTGTCCGAAGCAAAGATTTATCACTAGCAGTGTCAGTTAAGAAGCCAAGGATATTATGATTAAACAAAACAAGAGATAAAGAATGGTTAACAGGAGAGTGAAAACCTGTGGGGAATTTGAAGGACTGAAATTTTATCCAGGGCTGAGGGGAAGACTCTCAGAAAGATGCTGTCTGATCAAAATGATACCAGTAGTTTAAGAAACTTATGTGATGGTGTGCTCACGTGCTGAGGCTGCTGTAACAAAGCACCACACACTGGATGGCTTAGAGAACAGGAGTCTATTTTCTCAGAGTTCGGGAGGCTGGGGCTTGGAGATCCAGGTGTCGGTCATGTTGGCTCCTTTGCAGGGCCTGAGGGAAGCGTCTGGGTACCGCCTCTCCGTGGCATGCTGGTGGCCGTCTTCTCCAAGTCTCCACGTCTCCGGCCTTCTGTCTGTGTATTTACTAGGGTTCTAGTCATATGGGATTAGGGCCTCCTGGGTCCGGTGACCTCCTTTTAACTCGATTACCTCCTTAATTGCCCTGTGTCTAAATAGACTCACACTGTAGATGGCCCTGGGGCTAGAATGGTCATCTATAAAATTTGAGGTGGATGCAGAATTCATCACATAACACAGGGTTATGTGCATATAAAACATGAGCTAAATGTGGAGATCTCAGCATACACTTCAGCTCTTCATATTTTGATAATCAGCTTCTTGGATATTTTTTACTTGGCTCATCCTGGTAAACACACTGAATTTCTCAGACACACATGGCTTCACAGTTTGGACGCTGATGAGCACTTTATATAAACAGAGTAATAAGTCCTTACTAAAATCCCCACCTGATATTTAGATACCCAGAAGCCAAACCAAAACAACTACGGTGTGCTTAAAATAAATAAATACATTTGTAAGCATCTGTGCTTGGCTTTTCTGCTAGGCTTTAATGTGGCTCATTTAACATAACCAGATTTTAAAACACAGGCAGAAAAGAAAGAAAATGAAATGTTCAATAGAATCTGTATATCAACATAGCCTTTGAGCATTTGAAATGGTCTTCTCAGTTCTACTGTAGTTTTCCTTGTTCCATCGCTCAGTCGTGTCTGACTCTTTGAGACCCCACGGACCGCAGCATGCCAGGCCTCCCTATCCATCACCAACTCCTGGAGCTGGCTCAAACTCATGTGCCTTGCAACAGTGATGCCATCCAATAATCTCATTCTCTGTCATCCCCTTCTCCTCCTGCCTTCAATCTTTCCCAGCATCAGGGTCTTTTCTAATGAGACATCTTTGCTTCAGGTGGCCAAAGTATTGGAGCTTCAGCTTCAGCATCAGTTCTTCTAACTCGGGATTGATTTCTTTAGGATGGACTGGTTGGATCTCCTTGCAGTCCAAGGGACTCTTAAGAGTCTTCTCCAGCATCACAGTTCAAAAGCATCAATTCTTCGGCGTCTAGCCTTCTTTATGGTCCTCTCTCACATCCATACATGACTATTGGAAAAACAGTAGCTATGACTATACAGACCTTTGTCAGCAAAGTAGCCTCTGATTTCTAACATGCTGTCTAGATTTGTCATTGGTTTTCTTCCAATGAGCAAGTGTCTTAAATTCATGGCTGCAGTCATACGCAGTGATTTTGGAGCCCAAGAAAATAAAGACTGTCACTGTTTCCATTGTTTCCCCATCTATTTGCCATGAAGTGATGAGACCAGATGCCATGATCTTCATTTTTTGAAAGGTGAGTTTGAAGCCAACTTTTTCACTCTCTTCTTTCACTTTCATCAAGAGGCTCTTTAGTTCTTCACTTTCTGCCATAAGGGTGGTGTCATCTGCATATCTGAGGTTATTGCTATTTCTGCCAGCAATCATGATTAGCTTGTGCTTCATCCAGTCCAGCTTTTTGCATGATGTACTCTGCATATAAACTAAATATGCAGGGGGACAATATACAGCCTTGATATACTCCTTTCCCAATTTGGAACCAATGTGTCGTTCCATTTCCAGTTCTAACTGTTGCTTCTTGACCTGCATGCAGGTTTCTCAGGAGGCAGTTAAGGTGGTCTGGTACTCCCATCTCTAAGAATTTTCCAAAATTTGTTGTGACCCACAGTCAAAGGCTTTAGCATAGTCAATGAAGCTGAAGTAGATGGTTTTTGTTTGTTTGTTTGTTTGTTTTTTCCTGAAATTCTCTTGCTTTTTCTATGATCCAGTGGATATTGGCAATTTGATCTTTGGTTCCTCTGCCTTTCCTAAAACCAGCTTGAACATCTGCAAGTTCTTGGTTCATGTACTATTGAAGCCTAGGTTGGAGAATTTTGAGCATTACTTTGCTGATCTGAAATGAATTTAATTGTGTGGTAGTTTGAACATCCTTTGGCTTTGCCCTTCTTTAGCATTGGAATGAAAACTGACCTTTTCCAGTCCTGTGGCCACTGCTGAGTTTTCCAAGTTTGCTGGCATATTGAGTGCAACACTTTCACAGCATCATCTTTTAGGATTTGAAATAGCTCCACTGGAATTCCATCACCTCCACTAGCTTTGTTCATAGTGATGCTTCCTAAGGCCTACTTGACCTCGCATTCCAGGATGTCTGGCTCCAGGTGAGTGAGCACACCATCGTGGTTATCCGGGTCATGAGGATCTTTTTTGTATAGTTCTTCTTGTATTCTAGGCACCTCTTCTTAACATCTTCTGCTTCTACTAGGTCCATACCATTTCTGTCCTTTATTATGCCCATCTTTGAATGAAATTTTCCTTTGGTATCTCTAATTTTCTTGAAGAGATCTCTAGTCTTTTCCATTCTGTTCTTTTCCTCTATTTGTTTGAATTGTTCACTTAGGAAGCCTTTCTTATCTCCTTACTATTCTTTGGGATGCTGCGTTCATATGGTATATCTTTCCTTTTCTTCTTTACTTTCACTTCTCTTCTTCTCTCAGCTATTTGTAAGACCTCCCCAGACAGCCATTTACCTTTTTGCATGTCTTTTTTGGGGGGATGGTTTTGATCATCACTTCCTGTATCAAGCCACAAACCTCTGTCCATAGTTCTTCAGGCACTCTGTCTATCAGATCTAATCCCTTGAATCTGTTTGTCACTTCCACTGTATAATCATAAAGGATTTGATTTGGGTCATATCTAAATGGTCTAGTGGTTTTCTTTACTTTCTTCAATTTAAGTATAAATTTTGCAATAAGGAGTTCAAAATCTGAGCCACAGTCAGTTTCCAGTCTTGTTTTTGCTGCCTGTATAGAGCTTCTCCATCTTCAGCTGCAAAGAAAATAATCAGTCTGATTTCAGTATTGACCACCTGGTGATGTCCACATGTAGAGCTGTCTCCTGTGTTGTTGGAACAGGGTGTTTGCTATACCCAGTGCATTCTCTTGATAAAACTCTGTTAGCTTTTGCCCTGCTTCATTGTGAAATCCAAGGCCAAACTTGCCTGTTACTCCAGGTATCTCTTGACTTCCTACTTTTGCATTCCAGTCCCCTATGATGAAAAGGACATCTTTTTTTGGTATTAATTCTAGAAGGTCTTGTAGGTCTTCATAGAACCATTTGACTTCAGCTTCTTCAGCACTAGTGGGTGGGGCATACAGTTCTACTGTAGAATTTATGTTTTTTCATTGTGCTCCACTAACGGCACCAGAAAATTTATAATTGTTCTAGAAAGAATAAGAAAGAAAATTGGAGAAGGAAATGGCAACTCACTCCAGTACTCTTGCCTGGAAAATCCCATGAACAGAGAAGCCTGGTAGCTTACAGTCCATGGGGTCACAAGAGTTGGTCATGACGGAGCACGTTATTCCAGAGTGGAATTATAAGTTTGTGAGCATTAGGTCCAGTCAGTAAAACTTAACATTTCTAGCCTCTGTTTCTTCTTCTTCTGTTCTTTTCCTAGGTCTGGGCCAAATAAGCAGATCCTTGACTACTGTAATAGTCTCTTACAGATTAATTTTCCTGACTGTGTATTCTTCTCCAATCTCATTAATTGCATGACCAACTGCAAGATTATTCTAAACTAAATGCGTTGTCACTTCCTCACTCAAAATTCAGAATTACTCCCATTGAGCAGGTGAGGATCCAAGCTCCCTATTGCAGCTCTCCAGGCAAATCCGGTCTCCCACTCCTGGGTCTGCCATTCCCACTTCTCAGTTACTCTTCTTCTGGCTTAATTGAAAATGTAAACGATTCTGGACTTATGTTCATGTACCTCCATGTGAAAGTCCTTTCCTTTATGCAAGAAATGTGTTACCAACATATTATCTACCTCTTATAGACAAATAAGTGTCATTCATGGAATTACCTGTCTTTCAGATCCAACCAGGTAATGCCATTCTTGTGAAACAGGTTTGGACCCTCCTGTGGCACAAAGGAGGCATCTGTCCTCTAAAGTCAAACCGGTGATTCGTCTTCCTAATTAGGATACTTAAGGCTTTCTGCTTAATAACTATTTCCATGAACATCATTCCATTTTAGATTACAAATTTGTCCTTCAAGTCACCTTTGCACTGCACACAGTACATTCTCAAACATTCACAGAATGTGTGTCACGGTATTCTTTTGGCTTCTTGCGTTTTGCTTTTTCTCCGCACGCCGTGGTTGGCCATGACCGACGTCTTTAGAATTCTACTTAGTTGTTATTGTTTAGTCTCTAAGTCACATCTGACTCTCTTGCGACTCCATGGACTACAGCCTGCCAGGCTCCTCTGTCCATGGGATTTCCCAGGCAAAAAAACTGAAGTCGGTTTCCATTTCCTTATCCAAAGACATAATCTTTAATAATCAGATCTAATCTTCACAAGCTTCCAGCTTGTCTGTATTAGGGAACAATTGCATAACAACAAGTTGATTTAAAATATTATTCTTAGTAAAAGAAATACTCCTGACTCATGCTATCTGCTGCTACTGCTACTGCTGCTAAGTCGCTTCAGTCGTGTCCGACTCTTTGTGACCCCATAGACGGCAGCCCACCAGGCTCCACTGTCCCTGGGATTCTCCAGGCAAGAATACTGGAGTGGGTTGCCATTTCCTTCTCCAATGTATGAAAATGAAAAGAGAAAGTGAAGTCACTCAGTACTCTATATAAAAATAACTCATGGTGTTATATCCTCCACAACCCATCTTTAACGATGAAGATTGTGCAGTCTGAGTACAGAGGTGGGACTGGGAAAAGAGTCTTGCCCAAGTCAGGGGTTAGTATCATATTCCTTCATCACAGTGCTTCTGATGGAGAAAAGGCATATTTTCATGATTTTTTTTTTTGTTTTGCACTCCCGTCTGGCTGTCTATCCCCCATTAGACAGTCAATCCAAAAGTATTGCCAGGGCTTACACAAAGCTTTTAATAAACTTTGTTAGTCTGTTTGAAGTTGGCATGAAGTGGCCATATGTGTAATACATAAGCATGCCTACAGATTTTCTGGTATTTGCTAATTCTGACTGTAGCTCAAATCATCAGCTACTCATAGCCAAATTCAGGCTTACAGCAAAGGAAGTGGGGAAAATCACTAGGCCAGCCAGGTACGGCTTAAGGGAAATCCCCTGTGAATATGCTGTGGAGGCCGTGAATAGATTCAAGGGCTTAGGCCTAGCAAATAGTGTACCTGAAGAACTATGGACAGAGGTCGTAATATTGTACAGAAGACAGTGAACAAAACCATTCTAAAGAAGCTTTACAAATAGATGAAGAAAAAAGAGAAGCAAAAAGCAAGGGAGAAAGGGACAGGTATATCCAACTAAATGCAGAGTTTCGAAGAACAGCGAGGAGAGACAAGAAGGCCTTCTTCAGTGAACAGTGCGTAAAACTAGAAGAAAACAGCAGAAGGGGAAAGACTAGAGATAGCTTCAGGAAAATCAGAGATATCAAGGGAACATTTCACCCAGAGATGGGCACAAGAAAGGACAGAAATGGTAGAGTCTTAGTAGATGCTGAAGAGATCAAGAAGAGATGGAAAGAATACACAGAAGAATTGTAAAAAACAAACAAAAAATGATCCTAATGAACTAGATTACTACTAGGGTGTGGTCAGTCACCCAGAGCCAGGCATTCTGGAGAGCGAAATCAAGTGGGCCTTAGGAAGCCCTGCACCCTCTAATGGCAGAAAGCGAAGAGGAGCTAAAGAGCGTCTTGATGAGGGTGAAGGAGGAGAGTGGAAGAGCTGGCTTAAAGCTAAATGTTAAGAAAACTAAAATTATGGCATCTGGCCCCATTACTTCATGGCAAATGGAGGGGGAGAATGTAGACGCAGTGACAGATTTCCTCTTCTTGGGCTTTAAACTCACAGTGGACAGTGACTGTAGCCATGAAATCAGAAGATGATCGCTTCTTGGCAGGAAAGTTACGACAAACCTAGACAGTATGTTGAAAAGCAGAGACATGGCTCTGCCAACAAAGATTCATATAGTCAAGGTTATGGTCTTCCCACTAGTCAAGTACAGTTGTGAGAGCTGGACCATAAAGAACACCGAAGAAGTGATGCCTTCAAACCGTGGTGATGGAGAAGGCTTCTGAAAGTCCCCTGGACAGCAAGGAGATCAAACTAATCAATCTTACACAAATCAACTCTGAATACTCAATGGAAGGGCTGATGCTGAAGCTGAAGCTCCAGTATTTTGGTCATCTGATGCGAACAGCCAAGTTATTGGAAAAGTCCCTGATACTGGGAAAGATTGAGGAAGAAGAAGAAAATGTCAGAGGATGAGATGGCTGGATGGCATCACTGACACAGTGGACGTGAACTTGGGCAAACTTTGGGAGATGGTGAGGGACAAGAAGGCCCGACACACTGCAGTCCGTGGCGTCATAAACAGTCAGAAACAACTGGGCAACTGAATAACAAGTGTGTTTAATACACTGAACTAAGTTCTCTTAAGAATGCAAAAAGATGAAGGCAGGCAGAAAGGAAGGAACTAGAGGTAGGGACAGAGAGGAAAGAAAATGGAAGGAAGGAATTGGATGTCCTCTCTTCATTCAAAGAGTTTGGCTGTAGAGAACCTAGGAAAGGGGTAAATCCATTAATATGCCTTGCTTCAGACAACTGTCCAAAATTTCTTCTCTTTGAAATGTTGTGTCATGAGAGATCTGAATAACTTAAACCAAAATCTAAATACTTTTCCATGGATGTTATATAATAGAAGATAAAAAATTGGCCTTAGGTACCAGTCTGATAAAGGATCTCTTCTTAAATCTGTTGATGTCATTTTTTTAATTAAGGGGGACAGATGCTAAAGCCCAGGACCTCATGGTAAGCATCAGGAGTCTCATTAGTCAATAACAGGAGAAAGAAAGTGAAAGTGTTAGTCTGACTCTTTGCAACCCCGTGGACTATAGCCCACCAGGCTCCTCTGTCCGTGGGATTCTCCTGGCAAGAACACTGGAGTCAGCTGCCATTCCCTCCTCCAGGGGATCCTCCTAACCCAGGATGCGACCCTGCACCTGCAGGCAGATTCTGTACCATGTGAGCTACCGAGGAAGTCCAAGGAACTTTCTATAAGAAGAGAAGGAGCTTATTAAACAGAGAAAAGCATGACCCCTGAAATTCTTCAATGCCTAATTAGATCTTCATTCTCAAAAAGCTTACAATCTAATATAGGAAAAGTAGATATATAAAGGAAAAACCAACAAGCATATGGTGTCTAGCAGTAAATGTGAAATGCTGTTAAATAGATTGCAGATGAGAAATCCGCCTTCCAGTGGGCTGAACTAAGAAGAATTAATAGGGGAGGTAAGATTAAAACTAAGCTCCAAAAAGCAGATAGACATAATAGAGAAAAGAAAGACTCTGCTGAAAAAGGTATGTAAATAATAGTAATAGTATTTTCTGCTTCTATCAGGTATTTTGCCTGATGATATTCTGGTCATGATGCTAAATGCTTTATGTACATTGTTTCGTTAAATTCTCATAACAAGTCTTTAGGGTAAAGGGTGGAAGTTAAACATAAGGAACCTGAATCTTAGTAATTACAAGTGACTCTCCAATAAACATAGATGCAAATCAGCCTATCTGGTTGCACTCACTATTAGATCAAGCATTAAGTTATTCTGTTCAAATGACGTTACTTTCATAAACAATGGAATATATACCTGGAAATATGCTTTAGAGTAGACCCTGAAGACCAGTTTGAAGAATGGTGCATGTGTTCAGTTCAGTTCAGTTGCTCAGTTGTTTCTGACTCTTTGCGACCCCATGAATCACAGCACGCCAGGCCTCCCTGTTCATCACCAACTCCCGGATTTTACTCAGACTCATGTGCATCGAGTCGGTGATGCCATCCAGCCATCTCATCCTCGGTCGTCCCCTTCTCCTCCTGCCCCCACTCCCTCCCAGCATCAGAGTCTTTTCCAATGAGTCAACTCTTCGCATGAGGTGGCCAAAGTATTGGAGTTTCAGCTTTAGCATCAGTCCTTCCAAAGAAATCCCAGGACTGATCTCCTTTAGGATGGACTGGTTGGATCTCCTTGCAGTCCAAAGGACTCTCAAGAGCCTTCTCCAACACCTCAGTTCAAAAGCATCAGTTCCTTGGTGCTCAGCTTTCTTTGTGCTTTTGGTCTTTTTTCTATAGAAATTGGGACATTCTGGAAGTTTTCAATAGGGAGGATTTATGGCTTTTATATATATGACTTTGCATTCACTATTTAAGAGGTGATGTGAACTAAAAGCATAAACCCAATTAAGAGTTCAATGGAAATGGACAGGAAAAGAAAGAGGTAAAAAGAAAAGAAAGGAAAATGGACAGGGATGCTTTACACCTAAGACTCTCCTCAATTCTGAACTGACTTTAAGTTTTCAAAGAATGTCTGACACATAAGTTGCAAAATTTTTAAAATTTTAGGTTTGGAAATCTATAGTTGTAAATATACATCTATTTTGCCAGGGTAAGTAAAAACAAGCAGGAGCTTAATCCCAGGTTCAGTAGAAACATTCTTAACAAGAGCCCCACCTCCCAAAGTAGAACAAGGCAGAAAAGATTACAGACAAAGGCATACTGGACACAGAGATGGCTGGTCTCAGGAGCATCATGTGGAACCAGATACAGCAGCCCAGACCCAGACCCCACCTGCAGATAACCCCACTGAAAGAGGACGCTCCAGGACTTCAGGCCAGGTGAGCCGGCGGCCTTCTCCTGAGCAGAGTCCTGAAGGGCACGAAGCCAACAGCTTTCCCAATTGCTCAAGAAGCAGCCAAGATTGTCTAGGCCCCAGTTTGCAAGACTGTAACCAGCATCTGCTGCTCACCATCCCAAGAGTGGAGCTGGGCCATTGCACAGGGCTGAAGGCTGATTCAGAATTCCCTGGCAGGGACAGGGAGGAGAAGACAGGTTATGCCGTTAGTTTTATCTAAGCTTGAATCGCCTGAATTAAGTAATCCCAAATTTTGTAGTAATACTCCAATCTTAAAAGACATCCTATTAAGTGGGATATTAGCAATTTGTTTGTTTTTGTCTTTTCTAAGGAGATAATTAGTCAACTTCATTTCTGGGCTGAGGAGTGACCCCACTTACTGAAAATATTTATTCTATTAATCTCCAGCCACAGTCCTATTTCTCTTAACCCAACATCTAATGTTTTAAGACAAAATAGTTTCTATCACGTTTGATAGATTTAAGTAAAACTACACGACACTCTTCCATCAAAGGAAATTAAAATCATTCTTCAAAGCAGAGTCAGTTTGCAATTATGACAGATGATTTTCAAATTTAGTTGAGATTCAACAATGGGACTTTGATGTCTTGGAAATAATTGACGTAGGAGTAATTCTCTATTTTAAACTGTATTCTCCTTTCAATCTGGTTCTTCATAATACAAACTCTCTACAGGGTCACTTATTCTTACAGTTTTATTTTGCAAACTACTTTATATCATAAATAAAAATTTGCTTGCTATGGAAAATTTCTTATTTTACATTGGAGAAAGTCTGGTGAGCAATTAATGTACATTGATGCATACTTTATCATATAGCTTATATCATATGCCTTAGATGACAGATAGCACTGTTTCAAGCAAACATATATTGCATTTAGTTTTTTATTACTTATGAAAATTCCTGAACACTAAAGACTCAAACTAAGCTCTCAATTTCTTTAGGAATATCCAACCAAGATGATGATAAACTTGAAAGGAAAAGTAAAGAGATGGATAGCAGACTAACATCAAAACCCTCACCCCAGATTTTGAAGCACAGCTCTCCACTGAGGCCTGGGTGCCCAAAACTTACTTAATGAAAGCTCATAGATGAGTATAGCTCTTCTAGAGTTATAGTTTTAAACATCTTTGATCTTATTACTGAGGGTTCATGGCAGAGTTTCCAGTGATTCTCAGAGAAATGAGAAAATAAGAACAAGGCAGTGAATTTTTCACAAACACAAGCAATTTTCATTGAAACAATTGTCCTTAAATAGGAAACTGACCTTTTCTTAAGTCTATCTCTTTATAAAATAATTATGATTATCGTTGATAGTAGAATGTTTGTTGGTATTTTTAACATCCTTACTTGGCAAAATTTAAAAAAGTCAATCTTGTGTTAATCCCATTTTTAATTAGTCCCACTAAACACCCAAAACCTCGAAGAGGAACCACTACTGTAGAAAATATCAGTGGGAACTTCAGTGAATTTCCTTTCCTTCCAGCTGCAGGGCTTAAAGAGGCATATTCAACCCACTGCTGCAATTTTTAAAAAAGAAAGTAGCAAACATCCAGTACGTTGGAGAGAGTTCTCTAGCATTAAAGATTTTTCTTTAGAGGATAAATGTTATGCCCTGATTTCAATCTGCCATCAGGGAACTGGATTAAAACTATCACTGACTGCTGAAACATATATTGCAACATAGTTCCTCAAAGCAGTATTAACATACTTATCATGATTTAAGCATTTCTCAATCTGAATCCTTCTGATAGAGTAGACTTACCCTATCATTTGCCAAAACTGAATTCAGTATCATTTAGTTATTGCAAAAAACATTTCTAGATTCTTCTTTCCCACTGCATAACCTTTGGTGAAAAGATTCAGGGTCAAATGCTGAGAATCGCTGCTTGTAATTGTCAAAGTCACCCAGTGTTCCAGGGTCCCTGGAAGCAATGAGAAACAGATAAGATTGAAAGGTATCCTGGGGGATGTGACAGAGTGTTGAGGAAATTTAGAGTGTCTGTGGGTTATGTTCTAATCGGGTCATGGTGCATTTGACATTCTATTGCATTCTTTCCCTTCTCCCCTTTCCAGTGAAATCAGATGAGTTACAGACAATCAAGAAAGAATTAACCCAGATCAAAACTAAAATTGACTCCTTGCTAGGGCGCCTGGAGAAGATTGAGAAGCAGCAGAAGGCGGAGGCTGGTAAGTGGAAAAGAGCTGTGGCCGCAGACGTGTTGGAATCAAACCACTCACACCCTGTCAGTCACCAAGACAGAGCAGGTTCAGGCACGGTGGCTGAGTCTAACAGCGTCTAGCAGATACACACACATCATCTTTAAACTTAGACCTGCAATGATGGAATCTGATTTTTTACTTTTTAAGTAAGATGAGCCAAGTTGCCTAAAATTCATATTTTTCAAAAGAGAGAGGAAAAGGAAAAGTATTTTGATGCTAATAAGTAACAGTTGGATTATATTAAAGGTTTATATCTCAATATCAAGTGACCTTTAAGAAAATTAAATCGATAAATGGAATAGTCTATCAGGACTAAAATTCTATTCATATTTCATTAAATTAACTGTGGCAAAATTGAACGGATTTCAGAAGCCATGGTTATAAAGTCCCACTCTTGAACTGCTGCAACTCCACAAAACTTCAGAAGTCAGTTTCAGGATGTCAGTATCAACGATATGCCTGGCCACCATTTCATTTGACTTAATTCTTTAGCTTAACGTCCTCTCTTTGAAATATCAGCCCTGACCCTAGTTCCATGCTAATACTCTTTATTTACTTATTTTTAACTGGAGGATAATTGCTTTACAATATTGTGCTGGCTTCTGCCACACATCAACATGAATCAGCCACAGGCACGCATGTGTTCCCTCCTTCTGGAACCTCCCTCCCACCCCACCCCACCCCTCTAGGTAGTTACAGACTGCCAATTTGAGTTCCCTAGTCTAATACCCTTTAATATGGCAACCGAGAGTTATAAAATTATACATTTTAAACAGAACTGGCATAAACTTGGAGATGAGCTAGAGCGTACATTGCAAATTGCATTCTGCTGGGTCTTTGATGTCTCAGAAGCTCCTTGAAGATGAGCTGAGGGCTGAAAGAAGACCTGGGAGATAGAGGAACTCACGACTCCTCCAAACCCAGCCCTTTCTCCAAATAGTGTGGCCACCTGTGTCTATTTTATACGTTGAAATTCATCATAAGATTTCATTAGCTGAAACAGCTTCACTTTTCAAAATTAAGCAAGACAGTTTTGAAAACTGCTCATCAAATCCAGCTTTCTCTCATTTTGCAGATGAAAAAAAGGAAGGCCCAGGGAAGTAAAGTGACTTTTCCATGACCACATGAATGGTTCATGATTGACTTAGAGTCTCAAAGCCAGGTCTGGTGAGGGAAAGGAGTGCCTCCTCTGAGGTATCAGCCTTAGGTTCCGCTCAGAATCTGCCTGCAGTGAGGCTCCCTAGGTGACAACCGATGATGAGACCCAGCCTGTTTGTTGCCCGTGACACCAGGCAGGGGACCAGCACTGACCTTCCGGTGATTAGTGACGCAGGGTTCAGAAATGAAGCTGGTGTTGAGGGGGTGTCGAGCCTAATGGATGAGGGACGTATACTGTGGTTTAAATCCTCACACGCCACCTAGCCTCCGTTTTCTCGTTTATCAGATGAGGCCAGTAATGGCTACCTGACCTTGCGAGAAGGGAGTCAAGTAGCAAATGTAAGTTACTCACTAAGCCAGAATAAATGCTTCATAATTGGAGCCATTTAGTGTCCATAGAAATGTAAGCATATATAGGGAAACAAATACTTCCTACTTCCATGACACCAGTTTTTTAAATCATAAGCCATGTACCTAGATTCTCATTAACTTTTATTGAGTTAGTGTGGAGGAGAAATGATAGATAAATAATAGACAAAATAAGATCATTTTTATTACAAATTTCTGTCACATTTTCTATTGAGAAAAGATATGCTGCCTATACTTCTTAATGGAGAAATTTAGATTTCAGAAAGTTTTTTATCTGCTGTCTATGGCACTAATCTAAACCGTTGCCAGAACTGAAATATCCTGATGTTGCCTAAATCAATGTTTCCCTTTGAGGAACTTCTGTGAAATTCGTTATTATGTAAAACAACCCTTACAGCAAAGGACTTTGATAACCAATTTGCACTTCAGTTTAAAGGATTATGGAGAACTCATTTAAATATAAATCACCTCAAAGAGAAAAATGTGATCCTTATTCCATCATATTATAACTTCCAGTTTCCTGCAATGAAAAATACCTTCCATATATCTTCTTAGAAGATCATCTGTAAGCATGACACCAAAATTCAAAGCTTGAATTTTCTTTTCATGAAAGGCTGTCACCTTATTTTTGTATGTGTTTCAACTTTCCCAGTCACAAGGCAGTTATCTTTAAAATGATAGGCTTAAGCCTTTGATATTTATGTCTTTCCTACTTGAACATGTAGGAAGAAAATGGAATTATTTAATTTGTAATTTCATTCTTTTAGTAATTGTCTCCTGAACAATATTCATATTTATGGAGTTAAGACGATCACTTTCTAAATTTTCTTTATGAAAAGAAATCAGGTTGCATGATGTCTGTACTACATGATAGAAAGTGGAGAGAAATGTTTTAAATCTTTGTAAGTGCCCGATACCTCCTTACAGAATTTAAGGGGATACTCATTTTATTGTTTATTTGGTTGCAGGCCAGTTATTCAGTAGTTAACATTCACTCTTCACTATTGCTCTTTTATAGACCTCTCATTTCCAACTTATTCCATCTGATGATGAAAATTTCCAGCTTAGGATAGTGGCATGGAGGGTTGCATACAGGATAAAGCCACACAGCATGGAACTAGTCCTGAGTTCAAGTTTCATAGGATCATTTTTTTCTTTTTTGTATGAAATCCTTAAGCTATCAGGAGTAATTGTAATGAGGTTATAATGACATCATTTTGGACTTTTTATGCCTTAAATTGCTGCTAATAGATGTTTGCATGGTATCCTGTCTCTTCCTTTGAAGATATGAACTTCCTCAGAACAAGGTCATGTTTTCACTAACTTTTCTAAATCTTCAAACACTGTGTACTATGCACTAGGCATGATTTAGCAAGTCATTTAACTTCTCTAGGTCTCAGGCCCCATAAATGAAAATTAGAGGAAGGGATTATGGCCTCAAACATATGGTCTAGCTTTTAAATCATGATTACTATGAATCCACTCTGCAAGTGTTACTTTTTCCTACTTGAATAATCCAAATAACATTGCTTTGGAATATGGTGACTATGGATTATTATAAACAACAAATAACACATATCAGTTTGGCCTCAATTGTCCCTCTTAGATGATCCTTTTAAAAGAGAGTCATAAATTGACATAAATTGATACGAAGACTACAGTTTATGTGTGGTTTACATAGTGATGCAAAATGACCGTAAAAGGTAAAAGGAGAGAGAAGTAAAACTAAAGACGACATCATACAATGGACAGTGACCTCTTTAAAAAAATCAAATTCCCTGCAAAGACTCTCTGATATGAAAAGGCAATTAGGCATTCTTTAATTCAACTTTATTCTCAGTGGTGGGCCTCATGTGTGACCTGTCAGACTCACTTGGACAATTCCAATAAAATAGCTAACCTGTCCTACCCATTAGAGCTGACCATTAGAGAGGTCACACTTCAGTCCCGTAGGATAAATTCATCCTGCCTATATGTTTGGTATATGGAAAAAGGCAAAATGGGTGTCTGAGGAGGCCTTACCAGTAGCTGAGAAAAGAAGAGAAGCTAAAGACAAAGGAGAAAAGGAAAGATGTACCCATTTGAATGCAGAGTTCCAAAGAAGAGCAAGGAGAAATAAGAAAGCCGTCCTCAGCGATCAATGCAAAGGAATAGAGGAAAACAATAGAATGGGAAAGACTAGAGATCTCTTCAAGAAAATTATGGACACCAAGGAACATTTCATGCAAAGATGGGCTCGATAAAAGATAGAAACGGTATGGGCCTAACAGAAGCAAGAGATATTAAGAAGAGGTGGCAAGAATACACAGAACTATACAGAAGATCTTCATGACCCAGATAATCACGATGTTGTGATCACTCACCTAGAGCCAGACATCCTGGAATGCAAAGTCAAATAGGCCTTAGGAAGCATCACTTATGAACAAAGCTAGTGGAGGTGATGGAATTCTAGTTGAGCTATTTCAGTTCTAAAAGATGATGCTGTGAAAGTGCTACATTTAATATGCCAGCAAATCTGGAAAGCTCAGCAGTGGCCAGAACTGGAAAAGGTCAGTTTTCATTCCAATCCCAAAGAAAGGTGATGCCAAAGAATGCTCAAACTACCACATGGTTGCTCTCATCTCACACGCTAGTAAGGTAATGCTCAAAATTCTCCAAGCCAGGCTTCAGCAGTTTGTGAACTGTGAACTTCCAGATGTTCAAGCTGGATTTAGGAAAGGCAGAGGAAGTAGAGATCAAATTACCAACATACATTGGATCATAGGAAAAGCAGGGGAGTTCCATAAAGACATCTGTCTCTGTTTCATTGACTGCTCTAAAGTGTTTGATGATGTGGATCACAACAAACTGTGGAAAATTCTTAGAGAAAGGAATGCCAGACCAATTTACCTGCTTCCTAACATTACTTTGCCAACAAAGGTCTGTGTAGTCAAGGCTATGGTTTTCCGGTGGTCATGTATGGATGTGAGAGTTGGACTGTGAAGAAAGCTGAGCGCCGAGGAACTGATGCTTTTGAACTGTGGTGTTGCAGAAGACTCTTGAGAGTCCCTTGGACTGCAAGGAGATCCAACCAGTCCATTCTGAAGGAGATCAACCCTGGGTGTTCATTGGAAGGAATGATGCTGAAGCTGAAACTCCAGTTCCTTGGCCACCTCATGCGAAGAGTTGACTCACTGGAAAAGACTCTGATGCTGGGAGGGAGTGGGGGCAGGGGGAGAAGAGGATGACAGAGGATGAGATGGTTGGATGGCATCACTGACTCGATGGATGTGAGTTTGAGTGAATTCTGGGAGATGGTGATGGACAGGGAGGCCTGGTGTGCTGCAATTCATGGGGTCACAAAAAGTTGGACATGACTGAGCAACTGAACTGAACTGAAGACATCAGAATGAATGCCAAGTAGCAACAGTTATACCTGGACATGGAAGAACAAACTGGTTCCAAATTGGGAAAGGAATATGTCAAGGCTATATATTGTTACCCTGCTTATTTAACTTATATGCAGAATACATTGTGAGAAATGCTGGGCTGGATGAAGCACAACCTGGAATCAAGATTGCTGGGAGAAATAACGATAACCTCAGATACACAGCTGACACCACCGTTATGGCAGAAAGTGAAGAGAAACCAAAGAGCCTCTTGATGAAAGTGAAAGAAGAGAGTGAAAAAGTTGGCTTAAAGCTCAGGATTCAAAAAATTAAGATCATGGCATCCAGTCCCATCACTCCATGGCAAACAGATGGACAAACAATGGAAACAGTGACACACTTTATTTTGGGGGGCTCCAAAATCACTGCAGATGGTGACTGCAGCCATAAAATAAAAAGACTCTTAGTCCTTGGAAGAAAAGCTATGACCAACCTAGACAGTATATTACAAAGCAGAGACATTGCTTTGCTGAAAAAGGTCTGTCTAGTCAAAGGTATGGTTTTTCCAGTAGTCAAGTATGGATGTGAGAGTTGGACTATAAATAAAGCTGAGTGCTGAAGAATTGATGCTTTTGAAGTGTGGTGTTGGAGAAGACTTGTGAGTCCCTTGGACTGCAAGTAGATGAAACCAGTCCATCCTAAAGGAAATCAGTCCTGAGTGTTCATTGGAAGGACTGATGTTGAACCTGAAACTCCAATACTTTGACACCTTATGTGAAGAGCTGACTCATTTGAAAAGACCATGATGATGGGAAATATTGAGGGCAGGAGGAGAAGGGAACGACAGAGGATGAGATGGTTGGATGACATCACTGACTCGATGGATATGAGTTTGAGTAAGCTCTGGAAATTGGTGATGGATAGGAAAGCCTGACATGCTACAGTCCATGGGGTCACAAAGAGTCGGACATGACTGAGTGATGGAACTGAATATATTTGGTAAAAAAAACATAGATTTAAAAAATATAATGTCCAAATAGTAGAATATTACAAACAAATACCACATATTCATGCATCAGTGCTCCTTATACTGAGCTGAAATAAACTTTGCTTGCATTTGGTTTATGTGTCCTTTTATGCCCTCTGAAACCAAGCTGAGTGTCTAATTGCTTGTGAATGTAATAGCCAATTAAATACATAAAAGAGCTGTAGTATTGTAACCCTTCCAAAACTTCTGAATAGGAAGTCTATATAAGTGGCCAGAGACACTCAACTTAGTTGCATTCAAATTTTGGTCAAAGAATCTTTAAAGCCTTTTATTCTCTGAATCAATTTAGTTCAATTGCTCAGTCATGTCCGACTCTTTGTGACCGCATGGACTGCACCACGCCAGGCTTCCCTGTCCATCACCAACCCCTGGAGCTTGTTCAAACTCATGTCCATCAAGTCAGTGATGCCATCAACCATCTCCTCCTCTGTCGTCCCCTTCTCCTCCTGCCTTCAGTCTTTTCCAGCATCGGGGTCTTTTCTAATTAGTCATTATTTTGCATCAGTTGTCCAAAGTATTGGAGTTTCAGCTTCAGCATCAGTCCTTCCAATGAATATTCAGGACTGATATCCTTTAGGATGGACTGGTTGGATCTGCTTTTGGTCCAAGGGACTCTCAAGAGTCTTCTCCAGCACCACAGTTCAAAAGCATCAATTCACTGGCACTCAGCTTTCTTTATGGTCCCACTCTCACATCCATACACGACTACTGGAAAAACCATAGCCTTGACTGGATGGACCTTTGTCGACTCTGGATAACTATCAGTGACTTTTTCAGCTGCTTCTCCTGGACTTTAGCTTTGGATCTTGAACCACTGCCGTCCCTCTTCTCTGGTTGTTCTATAGTTTATCAACTGCACATGGCAGTACTCAGAATGGAAAATGTTGCTCCAGATATAATCTGCTGCTGCAGCCTATATACTGGTTCTCTTCTGAATACCTGACTGCTATCACTTAGACTTTGGATTAGATTGGTCTTGTGTCTGGTTACAGATGTTGAACTGCACACGTGAATTAAACTCTGCTCCCTCCTGATACTGCATTAAAATAATGTCTAGGTTTTAAAAAAGAAAATTCTTAGACATAAAAGAGAATGAGAACAAAATTTTAGAAGCTGGAAAGCTGATGGAGAACTCTGCCTGACTTAACACATCCTAGAAATGAGTCCAGTTTTAACCACAGAACTCCTGAAAGACTCAGGATCAAAGCTATCATATTCCTATGGAAAAGAGTATATAAATGGCTAAAAGTCTGTTAGGAAACAGATTTCTATGTCACCGTTCCCAGCTCTTCCTGGTCCACTAGAAGCCCTAAGAAGTTTCCTCTAGGAAAGTGAAAACAACAAATTTCAGATGTGATAGACAACTAACAAATTTGAAGGCAGTTTTTAACAGGGAGAAAAACAGAAGTTTACACAGTTACTATAGAAATTCCAAGAATTCTTTTCTCCTTCCAGACTACTGGTAGGCCACTAGAAGAGGTCTTAATTGGGAATATGAGCAGCTTAAGAAAAAAGATTTAAAGACATTGGCATGGGTACAAGCCAAGGAAACAGTATCACCCTGCAGAAACAAGATCCCGTTATTCTTACAAAACTGTCCATCCATATTTTAATACTGTTAATATGAGCAGACAAAGTTCACCGGATGGCAGAAAGCATTTAACATTAAAAAGCAAATACCAAAAGAGAAGAGAAAAAGAACAAAAAAAATGGAGGAAGCAGATTGAGCAGGAAGAATAAAACTTCCAAATAAAACAGTGAACCGCTGATTAATACCCTCATAGAGAAAGAGAAAATATTACATTCATGAAATAAGAGCACAAGATTAAAACTCAGTATTTAAAAGGCAGATAAAAGTGGTCTTAGAAATTAACATATGATAGCATAAATAAGTAACACAGAATTGAAAGACAAATTTCAGGAAATTTTCCCAGACAATACAAAAGAAACTACAGAAGGAAAATAGGAAGGGAAGGGTATGGAAATTACTGGATGAATATCTAAGAAACAGGGTTTCAGAAAGAAAGGGGAGAAGGATCATCCAAAAAAAGTTTTTCAGGGAAAAAGTTAACCAAAACTGAAGAACATAGTCAACAAGATTGAAGGGTTCCCTGAGTGCCAGTAACTGATGCACATCAAAGCAGGAAACGGTGACATTTCAGAACATGGGGCCAAAGATAAGATCCTACAAGCTCCCAGAGACAGCAAGGAAAAGAGGCAGAAAATGTTGTATATAAAGAAGCGGGAATCAGAATGCCAACGGGGTTTTCAGGAGCCACACTAAAAGCTAGAAGGCAATGAAAACATGCCCTAAAAATTCCAAGAGAAGAGTATTTGCAGGCTGTAGTTCTATACCTAATTCCCAAAGCAAAGAGTTAAACTCTAAAAGGGAAAAACATGACTTTCCCAAAGCAAGGAATCCGAAGGCAAAGGGAATCCTCAGGATGATGGTGAGGAAGAGTCTAGCATATGAGTTAAGAAAGAGACCTGGAAGTAACTGAGTCCAGAGAGACCAGTTCAGACGTTCTGGGAGAGACTTTGTCAAGAAGATGAAACGGGTCCAGTGGCTAATAGGTGGGGAAGTGAATTCATTGAGACGAGACTGACACATGTGGTTGAGGAGCAGGTAAGTTTACATAAGCATTTGTACAAGTCAAAGAGGCCCAGAAGTACGTAGAGAATTAAGTTAACAACACACAAACACCCAAAGGAAATGGGTGTTTCTTGTACCTCCAAAGAAAGTAAAATACTTTTTGGGAAAGGAAAAATTACTCATTACATACTAACAGCTTAGCTTCCCAGAACGTTTACATAGTTAAATTTATGTAAAAACTGAAAATTGATCTAATCTAGTTTACAATATAGCTCTCTAAGGAGATGGGAAGTGGGGACTTGTAGACAGAGAACTGAGTCTCCAGTCTCCCAAGGGTGATGTCAGTAGACAATGAATAAAACTAATCAAGAAGTAGCAATAGAAACATGCTGTTTGGGAAACAAAGCCAAGTTTTTAACAGATCAGCTTTGCAAATGCAAAGCCCTTAAAGAGCTGAGAATGGTGAAGCAAGTGGGACTTGCTATTTTTCTTAACAAATCTTGTGGAAATATTTAACTACAAAAGTTGTTTAAAGAAGCCCAATTTACAGGGTGAGGGGGATGAGATTGAGATATCTTTAGCAAATGGATCAGAACTTTCCCAACTACTTCTTGGAGAGATCCTGTGACATCCATCAGGTAAGTGTCACTGGACACGTGTTTAAAATGACAAGGAAGACTTGAGCAAGATTGCTGTGGTCAGGGTCAACACTATTGGAATTTCAAAAAAAAAAAGACTATTGCAATAAGGGTTGTTCCAGAAAAACATCTATTTCTGCTTTATTGACTATGCCAAAGCCTTGACTGTGTGGATCACAATAAACTGTGGAAAATTGTGAAAGAGACGGGAATACCAGACCACCTGACCTGCCTCTTGAGAAATCTGTATGCAGGTCAGGAAGCAACAGTTAGAACTGGACATGGAACAACAGACTGGTTCCAAATAGGAAAAGGAGTACGTCAAGGCTGTATATTGTCACCCTGCTGATTTAACTTCTCTGCAGAGTACATCATGAGAAACCCTGGACTGGAAGAAACACAAGCTGGAATCAAGATTGCCGGGAGAAATATCAATAACCTCAGATATTGAGATGACACCACCGTTATGGCAGAAAGTGAAGAGGAACTAAAAAGCCTCTTGATGAAACTGAAAGAGGAGAGGGAAAAGTTGGCTTAAAGCTCAACATTCAGAAAACGAAGATCATGGCGTCTGGTCCCATCACTTCATGGGAAATAGATGGGGAAACAGTGGAAACAGTGTCAGACTTTATTTTTTGGGCTCCAAAATCACTGCACATGGTGACTGCAGCCATGAAATGAAAAGACACTTACTGCTTGGAAGAAAAGTTATGAGCAACCTTGATAGCATATTCAAAAGCAGAGACATTACTTTGCCGACTAAGGTCCGTCTCGTCAAGGCTATGGTTTTCCCTGTGGTCATGTATGGATGTGAGAGTTGGACTGTGAAGAAGGCTGAGCATCGAAGAATTGATGCTTTTGAACTGTGGTGTTGGAGAAGACTCTTGAGAGTCCCTTGGACTGCAAGGAGATCCAACCAGTCCATTCTGAAGGAGATCAGCCCTAGGATTTCTTTGGAAGGAATGATGCTAAAGCTGAAGCTCCAGTATTTTGGCCACCTCATGCAAAGAGTTGACTCATTGGAAAAGACTCTGATGCTGGGAGGGATTGGGGGCAGGAGGAGAAGGGGATGACCGAGGATGAGATGGCTGGATGGCATCACCGACTCGATGGCCATGAGTCTGTGTGAACTCCGGGAGATGGTGATGGACAGGGAGGCCTGGCGTGCTGCGATTCATGGGGTTGCAAAAAGTTGGACACGACTGAGCGACTGAACTGAACTGATTGCGATAGGGGTTGGAAATTGCGCTCTACTCTACTAAAACAAAAGGCAGGAGGGTTTTTAAAGGCAAGCATGTGATGATAAAAATGTATTGGAGGATATTAATAGGGAGGCTGATCAATAAGATGAGGCCACCTGTGTTTGCTGACTGAGTCTATGGAAGTCAGGCTCTTGTTGGTCCACGGAGACCTGGAGACAGGAGTCGTCCCATCTTTTTCTGATGATTGCATTTCAAAGGGAGGGCCTCCAGGTTTTGAGAAGACATGCCAGATTTTTAAAAAGATGTACACTTCAAAGAAGCATAGAAAGAATCCGCAGTTGCAAGGATTCTAAAGGAAACGCTCTAAGAAAAAGGAAGTCTGGACCATAGTCAGAATGAAGGCTGTCAAAGAGCAGTCACGCCAAGGCCAACAGCAAGGTTTTCTTTGTAACAGCGCAGTCGTCGCCTTTCAGAGCAGACCTCTTTCTCCTCTAAGTACACACTTCTTCCCATGCCCGACTCCTGTCACATCACCACCTAACAAATCCTGTCATCCACACTGCCGACCTCAATATCATCTTCTGACCCTACTATGACTAGCGTTGCAAAATCTGACCTTTGGCATCTTTTTACTCAACACCTTCTATTTTCTGATTGCTGTTCACTCACTCAGAGAGTCGTGTCTGACTCTCTGCGACCCCATGGACTGCACCACGGCAGGCTTCCCTGTCCTTCACCATCTCCCAGAGCTGGCTTAAACTCTTGTCTATTGAGCCAGTGATGCCATCCAACCATCTCGTCCTCTGTCGTCCCCTTCTCCTCCTGCCTTCAATCTTTCCCAGCATCAGGGTCTTTTCTAATGAGTCGGCTCTTCACATCAGGTGGCCAACGTATTGGAGTTTCAGCTTCAGCATCACTCCTTCCAGTGAATATTCAGGAATAATATCCTTTAGGATGGACTGGTTGGATCTCCTTGCAGTTCAAGGGACTCTCAACAGTCTTATCTAATGCCACAGTTCAGAAGCATCAATTCTTCAGTGCTCAGCTTTCTTTAGGTTCCAACTCTCACATCCATACATGACTACTGGAAAAAAAAATAGCTTTGACTATACAAACCTTTGTTGGCAAAGTAATGTCTCTGCTTTTTAATATGCTGTCTAGATTGGTCATAACTTTTCTTCCAAGGAGCAAGCATCTTTTAATTTCATGGCTGCAGTCACCATCTGCAGGGATTTTGGAGCCCAAGAAAAGTAAGTCTGTCACTATTTGTATTACTTTCCCAGGAATTTTTTCTGGAATTCTCTTGCTTTTTCTATGATCCAGTGGATGTTGACAATTTAATGTCTGGTTCCTCTGCCTTTTCTAAATCCAGCTTGAACATCTGAAGCCTGGCTTGCAGAATTTTGAGCATTACTTTGTTAGCGCATGAGATGAGTGCAATTGTGCAGTAGCTTGAACATTCTTTGGCATTGCCTTTCTTTGGGATTGGAATGAAAACTGACCTTTTCCAGTCCTGTGGCCACTGCTGAGTTTTCCAAGTTTGCTGGCATATTGAGTGCAGCACTTTCACAGCATCAGCTTTTAGGATTAGAAATATCTCAGCTGGAATTCCATCACCTCCACTAGCTTTATTCATAGTGATGCTTCCTAAAGTCCACTTGATTTTGCACTCCAGAATGTCTGGCTCTAGGTGAGTGATCACACCATCATGGTTATCTGGGTATGAAGACCTGTTTTGTATAATTCTTCCATGCATTTATACCATCTCTTCTTAATGTCTTCTGCTCCTATTAAGTCTATACGGTTTCTGTCCTTTTTCCCAATGGTACTGCTAATACCCAAGCCCACTCACATGCTCTGTTGCCTTTTTCTTATTTTTTTCAGAATTTTTAGCTGTTCTCTCCAATTCTAGTTTGTTTCCTCCCTAATACATCTTCCATGGGACACATAGATTTATACTGCTAAAACATCCAAGGGCCCGGTCTTCAAAATTAACAGAGCCAGGTTCGCATCCTATAAGAAACTTATTTCCAAGACTTACTAGCTGCAAAAAATTTGGAAAGGTCCTTAAAAAATGTATAAAATGAGTAAAATAATATCTGCTCCTTAAAATTAGTGGGATTTAAACAAACAGTAGCTGAGTAATTTTTTAATCATTTTATTAAATTTTTGGTTACCTCTACCATCAAGGGTGCTTCTTGTGAACACTTTAAGGTCATCTTGTCCCAGAATGTACTGATGTAACTAATATTTTAATCTAAAAGCATTCCTCTTGAATAACTTCCTTAATGCTCATTTGTGTCATTATTAGTAATGCCAGTCATAAAATGTACGTCTTTCTAGTTGACATTTACTGGAATAATTGAGTTAAATTCATATTATATATAGGTGTTGCAGAATTTTTAAAAAATATAGTTTATACTCCAATGTAAAAACAATGGTTTCAGGATACTAGCTGACTCTGATGAGTAATGTGACTGTTTTATGTCAACATCCTTTCCAACCATCTGCTAAGTACAATTCAGCTAGCAATTAGCTAGCAATTAAGCCAGCATTTCAAAAAATGTAATTGCCAACTCAACCAATTTTCAGAGTTATATTAATGATAATAGCTCTACAGCAAACTGAATTTAATAAAAGTGCTTCTAACATAAATCCCAACAATTCTAACTTGTTTTCTAGATCATACATGTGTATTGAAATAGAATGAGATGTACAGGAAAAATATTTGAGTATGAAGATTGAAAGTTAGTATCAAGTTCTTTCCATTTAAGGCTTTTTAGAGCCTGAGGCATTTTTCCTTGAACAGAAGTATTTACCTGCCACTTGACGTTTTTTCCTTTGATAGCCATTGCTTAGTTTGAACATGTATCCCTAAGTAGACTTCTTCATTCTTGTATTTAAAATTACCTGGTTCCCCCCTCCTACACTGTTGGTAGGAATATAAGTTGGTTCAGCCACTGTGGAAAACAGCATAGATGTTCCTCAGAAAACTAAAAACAGAATTAACACATGAGCCAGCAATCCCACTCTTCGGCATATATCTGGACAAAACTATAATTCCAAGTGATACGTGCACCCACATGTTTATAGACACACTATTCACAATAGCCGAGATATGGAAACAACTTGCATGTCCATGGACAGATGAATGGATAAAGAAGATGTGGTGTACATACATATATACAATAAAATACTACTCAGCCCCACAAACAACGAAATAATGTCATTTGCAGCAACATGGATGCAACTAGAGATTATCGTATTAAGTGAGGTAAGTCAGAGAAAGAAAGAGAACAGCAGATGGTCCCACTTATATGTGGACTCTAAAACATGACCCAAAGGAACCTGTCTACAAAACAGACGCAGAGACATAAAGAGCAGACTTGTGCTTGCCAAGGGAACTGGGGCTGGGGGAGTGTGAGCTGGGAGGGTGGGGTTAGCAGATGTCGGCTTTTATATACAGGACCAAGAAACAGGCTTCTGCTTCATTGCACTAGTCCCTGCCGCCCCAGGAGTGACATTCGATAGCCTATAATAAACCCTAGTAGAAAAGAATACTTCTTTAAAAAAGACTGTGAGTGTATATTGACACACTTGCATTATATGTGTGTAACTGAATCACTTTGCTGGACAGCAGTGATTAACAGTATTGCAAACCAATTATACTTCAATAAGAGATTTTAAAATTAATAAAAAATTAAGCCTAAAAAAAGTTGTCTGGCTTCTGATTCAGCACTCACCTGGTGTGTTCAATTAGGCCTTTTTCTTGAGCTATGTTAGAAAACAACCCAGGCTGCGGAGTCAGACGACCTGTGATGGGAATTCCAGCTCATTGTGGCCACCTTCCCGAACATCTGCACGCCTCACTCTGTCCCTCTGGATTATGGAAAATAAGCCTGCCCTTCAGGATGCCTCAGTGCCTAAGGGTAATGAATGTCCCATAGTCAGCACTTTGTAAGCGCCCGCTAACTTGCAGCCAAAATGAACTTTCTTTCTGTTGGAATTCATAATTTATATAATATTAGAGATACCTTTTAGGTACAAGCTGTGAACATTTTGGCTCCTGACATATTCTTTTTAAAAATATAAAACTAACTCACTTTTCTCCCAAAAAAAATGTTGTGGTCACACTCACTCTGACTTGAAAAGTCAGTGAGGACTCCCAGACACCAGTGTTCAAAGGCAGCCCGCCTCCCACCTACACCTGAAGTCTTCACAGTTTATTTTTCTCCTCAAGACCTGTCAGGATAACCGTGAACAACTTTTCTCTGAGACTCTCTCCCACTCCGCAGTTGACTTTGCCTTGTGTGGGGCTCTTGTGTAGAATGTGGCAAGGAGGTGTCTTTTAGTTTCTTGCTGAATTTATATTGTTGCTACCATGGTGCCAAATTCAAAAATTGCTTTGACTTTGTGAAAAGAATTTGATGCTCAAACATTTATTTTCATTTTTTAGTTCCATAAAAATTCAGGAATATATTCAACAAATATTTAATTTGCACATAAGGCTCCGAGTTACAAAAATCTATAAAAATGTTTCTGACCCAAAGAAACTTCGGTAGTAGAGATATAAGTGCACACACGCACACACACACACACAAACACAATAAAAAGCAAAAATAAGTAGAAAAAGAATTGTAGATAAATAGACTGCTATGACATTAAGAATAAACTAAAAACCTACAACTGCTACTAAGCTACTCACTTCTAGTAGAAGTAAAATTAGATAATTATTCAAAAAAAACCAAGTTGCTTTCTTTCTATTTCAGCAATATAGTAACTGGATCAAAACTGCTTATTGTGAACCAACAGTTTAATAAACAAAGCTTTCATGTGTGCTTTTTTCATGAAACCTATCACCATTTACTGATTATAAGATTTTCCAGTGATAATGACAAAAATTTGTGACCACATTACTAAAGCACATATTGATTATATGTCTGTTAAACTCCTATGAATCAATTAAGCCTTTTTTCTCAACTCAGATAACATGTCCCATTCATTTAGCTTTCAAATAATGACTGGATGAATGAGGATGTTATAAGGTTTTTTGCAATATGCTATATTAATGCACGGTTGCCTTTGAAATAGGTCATCAGAGGAGTTACACATATATTGCATATTAATACACAAAACAGTAATTTAAAACATCATCTGTCTAAACAGAAATTAAGGGACCATGTCAAAGCCAAAATTGTCTTTGTAATATATAATTCTTAATGATCAGTAGTGATGACTTATTTTGCCATGGACAATTTATCTATAGCCACTAAGCAATCAATACAGATTCAACTCAATAATTATTTGGAACCTCCTAAGGTATGTTTGTGTGGCCTTTATTTAAAAACATATTCACTTTTTTTCCTCACTTGAGTACACTGAAACCCTCTGAAAGATGTTATTTTTATGCTCATCTTTCAGAAAAGAAAATTACAATTACTAGAACTAGTAATTAGCAAATGTGTGGATCTCAAGTCCTATCTTATCTCTGATACCTTCTCTCTTCTGTGTATGAGGCATTCAGTGAGGGGTACAGAGCACATCAAAACATTTCTTGATAACTGACTTGTATTGCATTTTTCACTTTACAAAAGATCAATATCTTTATTATCTGCTTAGAGTGTGACAATGACCTTTTGAAGCAATAGCTCAAGTTTCAAGGAAGCTTAAACACTAATGAGAAAAGGAGAGGACAACAGGAGAACTCTTTGATCCAAGCCTTGGTTAATCAAAGGAGAAGGGATTGTATTCAGCTAAGAAGATCAGGAAAGTCAGCTTGGATTCCAAAGATGACTGAATCATATTGTTATGCAAAGCCAAATGAGAATTACACAGCTCCAAGATCTGGTCCTGCATAGATTCTGTGACAGAGATTTTCTGGTGGGGGGAGGGGCGGAATATATATATTTCTATATAAACTTTCAATATCAAAAAGTGGTGATTCTTAAAGAACAAATATTTTTGATATCATTAGAGAAGAAATAGAGATGCCAGATCAAATGAATTTCCAATAGAATGTGAATTTCAACCAGAAGCCCATTTATGTATGATAACAAAAGAATAAACACAATGATTTAAAATAAGAAAGTTTGGCACTTGGAAAAGTTGTAAGGTTGGGAACATTTTTTAATAAAATAATAGTTATCCAATCCCAAACCTTCATTTTCTTTCTTTCTTTTTTTTTTTTCGTTTGGTCTTAAAATGCCAACACCAGGATTTGAGAGCCGAAGCATTTGAACAAGCATCGTAGTGACCAAAAGTGGCTAGAAGCAAGGGCATCAAGCGATAAGTACAAACTTAGGAGAAAGAGTAGAAGATCCAGAGTAGCAAACCCACGTGCCCTCCAAGGGACTGTGATGAAGACGCAGCAGAGTGGAGCACATGACACCATGGCTGCCAGAGTCCTAGCTTTTCCGTGCTCTCACTAGTCTGCCCATGTTAGCTTTTTTTTAAATCTAAAATATAGTTTATTATCATATTGTGTTAGCTCCAGGTCTACAGCAAAATGATTCATACTTTTTTTTCTATTCTTTTCCATTATGGTTATTGCAAGATATTGAATATAGTCCTCTGTGCTATACAATAAATCTTGGTTGTTTATCCATTTTAAATATGACAACTTATATCTGCTAATCCCCTAGTCCTGATTTATCCCTCGCCTCCCTTCCCTTCTGGAGACCACAGATTTTTCTGTCTGTGAGTTTGTTTCTCTGTTTGTACTGGGCTGGACAAAAAGTTCCGGTTTTTCCATGAGATGTTACTGGAAAACCTGAGCAAACTTTTTGTCGAACCCAGTACGTAAGTTCCTCTGTACTGTTCTTAGATTTCAAATATAAGTGATATCGTATGACATTTGTCTTTCTTTATCGACTTGCATCACTTAGTCTGATAATCTCTAGGTCCATCCATATTGCTGCAAGTGGCATTATTTCATTCTTTTTATGGTTGAGTATATTGCAGTGTGTGCGTGTGTGTGTGTGTGAGACGTATCTTCTTTATCCGTTCATTTGTTCATGGACACTTAGGTTGCTTTCATGTCTTGGTTATTGAAAGTAATGCTGCTGTGAGCAATAGGGTGCATGTGTCTTTTCCAATTAGAGTTTCCATCTTTCCTGGATATACGTTCAGGAGTGGATTATATGGTAACTGTTTTTCATCACAGTTTTTTCTCAGCGGATACTAGTCATACGCGTGTAGCTTGGTCAGCCTCAGTTAAACGTCTGGAACTGCAGAAAGCAATGATATGTGAAGAGAGATGAGATGAATAAAATCTCGCAATTTTCAGTAACAGTTAAGTTCACTGTGGTTTTGGTTGTATCTCTTGCCTAATTTACCTTTCTTTTAATCCGGATATTTAGCTTATTTTCTCTAGATTAAACTTTCTTTTTTCTTTAACCTATTTCCCTATTTGGAAATAAATTAATAAATAATTTTCTAGATTTAGAAAAAAACCTTGGTTAGCTCTAACAGAAACCACTTTGTAGTGATCACAGGACTTTCTATGTAAAATTTATTTAGATGTCAGAGAAAAGGGGAGAATTTATGCCTCTTGCTTCCATCAGAACATTCAGATATGCAAATGAAGATAAAATGTATAGCTTTCAAAGCAGAGTTTACATCATTATATTGTTACACGGAAAAATCTGAAGCTAACAAATTGATTTTAAAAATCTATCAAGGAATATATAGTCCGCATCTATACATGTAAAGTAAATGTGAAGAGAAAGTGCCGAAGTTTTGTCATTTTAAAATGCCCCTACTAATTACTTTTAGCCCGGTTGAATCAGTCAGCTCTTTTCTTCTGAACAACCTCAGTCCCACAGGTTTTTTCACTGTTATTCTCTGGTCTTATCAGGCTTCTTGTTCCAGACTTGTTGGTTTTGTTATTGTCTTAACACATTCACAATGAGAAGCATACCTTTTCATATGTAACAATACACGCTTATGTTGTCCTCCACAGTCTGCAAAACGCTTCCCAAATGTAAACTTCGTTAATCCTCATAATCTACATATTATTTTGAAAGCTTTTTGGTACTTGAGGAAAGGTCAGCTTAATATGTTTGTATGTATGGCCTGACCAAGCAGCTAAAACAGACTCAATCCTCTGTATAATTCCACTGGTGAATAACTAAGCTGGGACTAGTAGTCTGTCCTGTGCAGCGGGCCAGGGCACAACGCTTCTCAATACGTAAACTTTGTTACTTGAAGACTTAAAATGCAAGAACTCATTTAGAGGCATCATCGCCATTTTTCCTACAGCATTTGCTTACTTCATGTTTTTGTGTCCCATCTTGGTTCTTGAAATATTTAAATCCTACACCAGCAAAATGATTATAACTCACTGAACCTTCAGATGATGATTACGATTTTTCAGCCATAAAGTATTTTTTAATTAAGGTATGTACATTGTTTTTTTATCACCTGTTGTCACCTTAATAGACTATAGTGTAAGCATAGCTTTTATATGCACTGAAAACCAAAAATTTCATGTGACTCGCATTATTTTGATATTTACTTTATTGCAATGGTCGAATTGAACCCACGATATCTCCTTGACATTACACCTGTATTTCATAAGTAACTATTATTGAAATTTTAAGTTATTTATAGAAGATCTCTGCTTATTTTTACATAATGTTTATCCATTTGTTGATTTACATATTTGCAAAGATTTGTTCTGAGTCAAAATGTATATGACAATGTTTATTTCTTTTTTAACCCATATTATGAAAGAGTTCAGGAATGAATACCCCCAAAATATTTTGGCCCTATAAACTATCCTTACTGCCATGAAATATAAGCCCACTCAAAATGTAACATCTTTTAAAACTCAAAGCAAATATTGGGGTAACCATCTGATCAAATAATAATAGTCAAAATGAGTGAAAAGCACCCAGGTTTAGGGATAGTTATGTACACATGGGAATAAGAAAAGGAAGTACATAAGAATGATATAGTTTATTCAATACTTAATGCTTCTTGATATTTTCACAAAAGATGAAAATAAGCCACTAGGGAAAAGAATTATTTTGCTGTCTGCATAATTCCCACTGCGGCAAATTTCTGTTAATGGAATGCACACACGCTGGTATTAGAAAGAGTTCTATTCGTGTAGAATGTAGCTTCATTTGTTGAGCACTTATTATTTGCAAATCACTATACTAAGCACTTGGATTCACTACTTGAAGCTGTATCTATCCAGATTGTGTGGGTGAGAAAACGGAGGCATAAGGAGGGTTAATCATTTAAGGATCACAAAGCTGGTAAGTGATGAAGCTCGACCTTGAACCCGGCTCTCCAACCCCAGAATTTTAACCATTGCAGTTAATCACATCTACCAACAAAATTTAGAATAAAATATCAAAGGATTGGTCACATGGACGTGCTGACAGTCAACATACCTGCTTTTGCACTTTTTTCCTCTTTTTCACTTAAGTTTGAACTTATCAATGAGCTTTCTTCCTTCCTTGAGTGAACAAGTTCTGTGTTTTATCTGATTTCCCCCTTTTTTGTTGCTGTATTTTCTCCTCAGAGAAAAACGTCCTTATCAGAAAGGACTATGTATAGCCAGAAAGATTGATCTGTTTACGTAAATCTTTGTTTCTTTGTATACACAGACCCTCTGGATTCCCCAAACTTTGCTAATTCTGTAACACATAATATGCTTACATGGAACCACATGCCTATATATGAAGTAGTTTACGCAACTGAATCAATTCTACCTTAACACGACTTGGTCTTCCTCACACCCTTCATAGTACAGAACTGACCCGTTCCGAGGCTGCTTTTTCATGGTTTATCCAATGGCTCGTGAGCACCCCAAGGTAGCAGTCGTTTGCTTTCTCCCCCTCCTCCAGAAGCTCAGAAGAAGCAGCTGGAAGCGAGTCTGGAGCTGATCCAGGATGAGTGCGTGTCGGAGAACGCGGACCACTCCGCGGAGGAGCCCGCCGAGGGCGCGCCCGACGCCGACGGGGAGGAGCTGACCGACGGCGTGGAGGAGGACTTCGACGAGGACGGGGCCCACGAGCTGGTAGGGAACAGTCCCGGCATGTCCGCAACCCGCTCGCTCTGAGACAGAGGTGAATTCTCCCGGGCTTATTTCTTCCTCCTGTGCGTGTGCTTAAGGCAAACGTCGACAGTGCTCTGCACATAATAAGTGCTCAATCTACTGTTGCTAATTTAAAATATGAAGGGATAAATGAACCAACAAGAACATTATGGGTTAAATTGGGTATAGTCACAGTCTCAGATGAAAAATTCTCTTTCTCAAGTGCTTCATCACAACAGGAATCTTGCGTTCGAGCCATCACGCATGAGCTGTGCGTGGATATGATATCCTGGCAATAAAAGTCAGCTACTGGAAGCCGCATGGCCCCCTCCCGGGTAACAGGGTCCCTCGCTGACGATGCCTGTATTAGCTACATGGTCAGCAGCCCTGTACACTCCGTTCACTAAGGTTGCCCTTTAGCGTGAGGCCAGTTTATCGTCCTCAGTGTCTTATGAGCTGTAGATTTAAGACCTGATTCTTTACATGTTTCATTTTCCCAATGTTGTAATAACTATACTGCTCATTTCCAGATGTTCTTTCCTGTATAAACACACCAGGGAAATATATGCTGGTAATATTGGTAAATATATGCTGATGAGGATGCTATTTCTCATTTTATCAGCCATGAAATTAAGTATGCTATCTTTAAGGGACTGACTAACACAAATGATGAGAAGGCAAGTGTGTGTGTGTGTGTGTGTGAGCTGCCAACTCTCAAATATAATGGACTGGTTATATTAAACTTGACTTAACCCTAGGTAGTATCAGACTCCAATCTGTTTGAATACCCACTGTTACTGCAGTAATTTTCCTGTGGTGGTGGTTTTAGCGTGGTAACTACCCTGTCCTTGTTTCATTTATGGAATTCTGTATTGATTTTTTAACATTCCAAATCTGTTTAAATTGCATGGTGCCTTTATTTAAGCTTTTGAGATAGGAGCCTTTAACACCCATTCTTATTTCTACCAAAGTCTGCCTGAGTTTGAAGGGTTTAAGTACCTATTTTTAGGACTGTTTTGATTTCTGGAATCTATTGAGCAGGGACTAGAATGGAAGGCTGAGAGTTTCTCTGCTTCTCCTCAGGCAGGACTTTAATCCACCTACACAAGTTCCTCAACCCACTGCCGGCCGACTTTTGTCATCACTGTCTCAGTGTGGCTGCTCTTGAGGTCTCAGGACGCTTCCATGATGTCATTACTAATGGTTGCCTGTCTGTTCTTATTTTAATTTACCCCTCAGCGGATTTTGGCTAGAAGCTGTTTAGGAGAATTTCTCAGAATACCAATTGCTCATTCTCATCCAGATGTGCTAGAAACTTGCCCTCCACATCCCCACTTTAAATACTGAAGTAGCCCAGGGCTTTGTCGCGGGTCACCTTCTCTCTCTACACACTTTACCAATGTAACTTCATCAAATACCAGAGCTTTAAGTATTATTTATAGGCCAAAAATTTCTAAATCTACATTTCTACTTCTTATCTCTTCCTGGAATTCTAGACTCAAGTAGAGCTGTTTGATAAGCAGTTGAAACTTAACATGCCAGAAACATTCTTGATTATTCCAGCCATCTTATTCCTTTCCAATCTTCCTCATTCTCATAAATAGCATCATCATCCACACAGCTGTTAAAAACCAAAAAGACTGAGATTACTTCTGATTTGTTCCACCTATCCCCATTAATTCTACCTCCAAATCATAGCCCAGAGCTAGTTACATCTCCAGTACAGCTAAACTGATCTTTTTGCTTCAGCCCATGCAATCCATTCTCTGCACAAGAAGGAATAAAAGTCATTTTAAACTGTAACCCAGACAATGCTGCCCCTTTGCTTAAACATCTACAGTGCTTTTTATCATATTTCAAATCAAAATCCCCAAATGTGTGAATTTAAATTATGATGAAGTTGGGTGGAGGAGGCCAGGAGAGAGAGAGAGAACTTGGTGAGGAAAAATGGAGAAAGTCCCTGGTGCTGATAGGAAAGGAGTCTAGGATGTATGTGTTCGTATAGGCTGAACTTCGACGTGAAGAGGAACACTGTTTCATTGCAGCAAACTGTATTAAGTCTGAGGATGTGGTGGCAGGTCCTTAAGGGAGTTCAAACATGAACTATAAGTCAGAGGGTGATAATCTCTGAAGCGTGAGTTGTTCAATCGCTAAATTGTATCCAACTCTGTGATCCCATAGAGTGCAGCACGCTGGGCTTCCCTGACCTTCCCTATCTCCCTGACTGTGCTCAGACTCATGTCCATTGAGTCAGTGATGCCATTCAATCGTTTCATTCTCTTTTGTCCCCTTCTCCTCCTGATCTCAATCTTTCCCAGCATCAGGGTCTTTTCAAATGAGTTGGCTCTTCACATCAGGTGGCCAAAGTATTGGAGCTTCAGCTTCAGCTTCAGTGCTTCTGATGAATACTCAGGGTTCAGTTCTTTTAGAATTGACTGGTTTGATCTCTTTGCTGTCCAAAAGACTGTCAAGAGTCTTCTCCAGCACAGAATTTAAAAGCATCAATTATTTGGTGCTCAGGCTTCCTTATGGTCCAACTCTCACATCTGTACATGACTACTGCAAAAAAAAAAAAAAAAAAAGCTTGACTATATGGAATTTTGTTGGCAAAGTGATGTCTCTGCTTATTAATATGCTGTCTAGGTTGGCCGTAGCTTTTCTTTCAAGGAGTAAGCGTCTTTGAATTTTGTGGCTGCAGCCACCATTCACAGTGATCTTAGAGACCAAGAAAATAAGGCCTGTCTGTTTCCACAGAGTGAGGAGAGATGGGCATTATCATAGATTTGAGGAGAATTGAGATTTGAAGACGCTAATATGAAAAGCATAGAAGACCACTAATTTGAAAATACATAAAGATTGATGGTTAATGTTCACAGCTGCTGCTGCTGAGTCGCTTCAGTTGTGTCCAACTCTGTGCGACCCATAGGCGGCAGCCCACCAGGCTCCTCCATCCCTGGGAGTCTTCATAGCTAGCTAAGGTTAAAGACCAAGAATTAGAGTACTACTCTAATTTTCCAAACTTTAAGGTAGATCAGAAGTACCTGGAGCTCGTTAACTCCCGTTCCAGATAGTTACAAATGCAGATTGCAGTGTCCCATTCCAAGCGTCTCTGATTCAGTATGCTGAGTGTGTCTGAGAACCCGCATTTCTAACAGGTTCCCACACTGTGCCGCTGTTGGCAGTCTGGGGAGCTCTTTGAGAACCGCCGTTATGGAAGCATCAGCCAGCATAGCTGTGGGGTTCTCTCCATCAGATTTGATCAGTTGGATTGTTGTCAAATAAATCAAACACAACCAATAAACAGAGCTGAGGACATAAGTAAAAAAGAGTGGTTAACTAGAGAAATCATGGAATTGAACCCGAGCAGGGAAGTCAGGGAACAGAGCGGGGGACTGAGGAGAAAACAGAGGCATAGAGTGAATAGAAGCCTGTATACAGTGAAGGACAAGAGGAAAGAGGAGCAAATGAACAGAGAAAAGTGACGGCCATCCTCGGAGACTGAGCTGGTCCAGAGGTGTTGACTGATGATGAGAAAATCCATGGGAGGGGCTGATGGAAGTGGGATCAGAGGAAAAGTCTCCGAATCAGGAAGAATTCAGGAAAGTGAGAGGCTTGGATGCAAGACGGCTCGGCTACATGTGCATGAGAGCACTCCAAGTACCAGCTAGGAGTAAGCGCTAGAAAATGCCAGCTGTCATGAAAAAGAGAGCAAGGCCCATTCTAGTCCCTGCCACTGTCTGATCCAGTTGACTCACCTTCATTGTAACTTCTCTCTCAACTTTCTTATTTGCAAATAGCAAAGTTAGATTGAACATTTCTAAAATCGATTCCGTTTGATCTTTCCTGAGTGAATCTGTGTTCCAGGAACACCATTTCTGAAGGTCAAGGGTTTAGCATGCAGCCAGGGGAACAAAGTCAAACCATGGTGTTCAGTATATGCTCTAAATGCACAGTTCAGTTCACTTCAGTTCAGTCGCTCAGTCGTGTCCGACTCTTTGCGACCCCATGAATCGCAGCACGCCAGGCCTCCCTGTCCATCACCAACTCCCTGAGTTCACTCAGACTCGCGTCCATCGAGTCTGTGATGCCATCCAACCATCTCATCCTCTGCTGTCCCCTTCTCCTCCTGCCCCCAATCCCTCCCAGCATCAAAGTCTTTTCCAATGAGTCAACTCTTCGCATGAAGTGGCCAAAGTACTGGAGTTTCAGCTTCAGCATCATTCCTTCCAAAGAAATCCCAGGGCTGATCTCCTTCAGAATGGACTGGTTGGATCTCCTTGCAGTCCAAGGGACTCTCAAGAGTCTTCTCCAACACCACAGTTCAAAAGCAACAATTCTTCGGTGCTCAGCCTTCTTCACAGTCCAACTCTCACATCCATACATGACCACTGGAAAAACGATAGCCTTGACCAGACGGACTTTAGTCGGCAAAGTAATGTCTCTGCTTTTGAATATGCTATCTAGGTTGCTCATAACTTTTCTTCCAAGGAGTAAGCGTCTTTCAATTTCATGGCTGCAATCACCATCTGCAGTGATTTTGGAGCCCCCCAAAATAAAGTCTGACACTGTTTCCACTGTATCCCCATCTATTTCCCATGAAGTGATGGGACCCGATGCCATGATCTTTGCTTTCTCAATGTTGAGCTTTAAGCCAACTTTTTCACTCTCCTCTTTCACTTTCATCAAGAGGCTTTTTAGTTCCTCTTCACTTTCTGCCATAAGGGTGGTGTCATCTGCATATCTGAGGTTA
>SJYQ01002230.1:1362561-1391073 GCA_006410935.1 Redunca redunca
TCTTTGGAACTCTGCATTCAGATGCTTATATCTTTCCTTTTCTCCTTTGCTTTTTGCCTCTCTTCTTTTCACAGCTATTTGTAAGCCTTCCCCAGACAGCCATTTTGCTTTTTTGCATTTCTTTTCCAGGGGGATGGTCTTGATCCCTGTCTCCTGTACAATGTCACGAACCTCATTCCATAGTTCATCAGGCACTCTATCTATCAGATCTAGGCCCTTAAATCTATTTCTCACTTCCACTGTATAATCATAAGGGATATGATTTAGGTCATACCTGAATGGTCTAGCAGTTTTCCCTGCTATCTTCAATTTCAGTCTGAATTTGGCAATAAGGAGTTCATGATCTGAGCCACAGTCAGCTCCTGGTCTTGTTTTTGTTGACTGTATATAGCTTCTCCATCTTTTGCTGCAGAGAATATAATCAATCTGATTTCAGTGTTGACCGTCTGGTTATATCTCTTTTTATTACTAAGACTTAGGAAAATAATGAGTGAGCGTGAGTAAATTCAGTCCCTGTGGTCTAAATGGAGACTGCGGAGTCACTCCTAGGAACTGGCCAAAAGAAAATTCCCTGTTCTACTGTTCTCGCTTTTCCTGACCACATGATCTGAGTCATCCTTGGTTCCTGGAAAGTAAAGACATATATCTTCTCTTTTTGAAGGGCAGATATGATTACAGATTCAGCAAGAATGCAGTCTATCAATGATTAGGTTTTTAGTGCCTACAGTTGTAACTAAAAAGAAGAGCTGGTATCCATGTGCTTAGGCAGCTGCTCAGAGAAAATCTAAAATGAATGGGAAATAAGGCTTGTATCTTGTACAATAAGCAGGGGAGATCCGGCAAAATGTGTTCGAGGAGTAGCCAGCCATAAGAGGTGGCACCCCTTGCAGAGCTTGTGAAAAGCTGGCGGCGTGAACACTGGCCCTGAGCATCGTCTGGATCTAAATATCCAGTTACTGGGTTCCATTCCCATTAAGCAACCCATTCAGTCTACGCTTAGGGGCCTGTTGTGTGTGAACCAGGTGCTACAAAAGCTGTGCAGATAACTAAAATTATCGCTTTTTTGTAAAATGAAATATTTAAGTCAATGGTTCTTTTGCTCCAGTAGCTTAGTGCCTAGAGAAGACTGATTTCCTTAAGTAAAAGTAATAGACTTGGACTTGATAATTTATGAGAAGTCAGCCAAGGCCAAAAATCTGTGACTCTGCAATAATCTATGCCCATATATTTCATTAGTGCCTGTAAGTTAAGGTTTGAATATGTTTTAAATTGAACTCTAGATTGATACATTGTGCATACAATTATCAAACTGCTACCATACTCATTTCTGAATAAATCCATTAGCAAATATTTATTGATTGACCACTAATGAGATTTTTTCTATGGGAATAATGAAGGAAATCATATTTTTTTCCCTCAAGAAGGCTGTGAATTAACTGAGGATAAAGGCTGCAAGAAAAACATACTAAGCAGTATATCATGATAAGACCCATATGAAAGATGCAATTTACAGCTGGGGAATCACACATACCTAGGAAGTCAACAAAGGCTCCTGGCAGAAGAGATATTAGAAATTTACCTCAAAGGATGCTGAGTTAAGGAACAGCACCTGCTAACATGCAAAAAGAATATTCAAATCACCCTTCATTGTTTTCAGATCATTTTAGGGAAAGTATATTTAATGTCCAAAATACATTAGATGTTTCATATTATGTGGGGGGTGGGAGCATGTATGGATAGACAGATAGCAAAGTAGATATTTTTGTAAAACTACTAAAAACTTCACAAGTAAAATACTTGCCTTTCAAACTCATACTTTTTCCATATCCAGCAGAGTTGTAATCCCCTTTCATATAAAATGACATAATCCACAAAGTAGTAATCTGTGCCGAATGGAAATTCTATAGAGAAGTGAGGGCTTTGTTGGTGTTCAGTAGCTATGTCCGACTCTTTGCCACCCCAGGGACTGCAGCACGCCAGGCTTCCCTGTCCTTCACTCTCTCCTGGAGCTTGCTCAGACTCATATCCGTTGAGTCGGTGATGCCATCCAACCATCTCATCCGCTGTCGTCCCTCTTCTCCTCCTGCCCTCAATCTTTCCCAGCGTCAGGGTCCTTCCCAGTGAGTCAGCTCTTCGCATCAGGTGGCCAAAGTACTGGAGTTTCAGCTTCAGCATCAGTCCTTCCAATGAATATTCAGAGTTGATTTGTGCCCTGCTAATTTAAACGGGCAAATGAAATCTCCCAGGTGCACGAGAAAAGATGGATGAGAAAGGCGACTGTGCCCATCCAAGGGCATCACAAGCTGTCAGCTTCATTCAGGAGACGTTGAGAGTCTGATGAGTGTTTTCCAAAGCAAAGTTTTTGGTCGACATATCCAAAGGCCTAAGGTGTTCCTTAAAATGCTAATATAAATTATCTGGGGAAGAGTTCAAGAATCTGTATTTTTATCAGTCTGAGGTTTGAAATGACAGAGTGACATCAAATCCCAAAGGAAACTGTAGACAGTGCAAACATTTAAATGCATTAGCGAATCTGAGCTTTTTAAATTCTACTTGTAATTACTCCTGCTGAGTACATGTAGTCAAATCAGGCAAATCTAGTAAGAATCCACAGTAGAATTACCTAGCTGGTGAGTCGCACACTTAGGTATGCAAGTTGAGTACTACATTATAGTACATCTTTTAGCATTTAACAAAATATTCAACTAAGCAGTGAGTCACCTGGGCTTACAAGCTATTGAATTTCTGTGCACACTTGGGAGGGTGTGGACCGCAAATCCGGTGCTGTAATTGAAGAGAACTCAAATCAGGCATTCTGATATACCATTGAAAAACTGGAATGCATAAAGCATTTTAATCAATATTATTGCTCTTTCTTTATGAAGTGGACTGAAAACATTTCCTTCTTTTTGAAGCTGTTTCTTTCCTAATTAACTCCTTCACCTGAAAGCTCCCCCATATCCTCCATGCTGCAGTCTCTTTTTAATATTGTCATTTGGACTAAACACCAGCTAGAGGACAAACAGGAATTTGGGAGGCACACTCCCAAAGGTGGTGCCAAGTGAGTTAGTTAGTGGTATGTATCACAAGGGAACAAGAAAGTGTTTACTCAGCCTTCTGCTTTGAGTCTGTATTCAAGACCTTCATCTCAACCTCTGGCACACCCTTGTAGGCTGTCTTCCCAATCCTCCTGCCACAGATGATAAGGACAGAAAGAAAGTTTCCACCCACAATTTGGAAGGAGTCAGGGATAGGATGCCAGTCCTGGTGCATGCGCACAGCATGCATGACGTGCTTCTGAGGTACACAGAGCCAGGGCCATGACAGCCACGTGACCAGCACGGCTCAAGGGAAATAGGCTATGGCTAAGCCTTTGATCAGCGGTAAAGGGTGTGCTGGGCTGACATTTCTGCTCTGGCGTCCCACCTTGGAATCCAGCCTCTTCCTCTGCCCTTTCTGTAATAAATGTTCCTCAGAGTCAATCTCACACTAGTTTGTTTGGCGTCTCCCTTGATTTCAGTCAAGGAGAAGGAAATGGCAACCCACTCCAGTATTCTCGCCTGGAGGATCGCTTGGACAGAGGAGCCTGGTAGGTTACCGTCCATGGGGTCGCAAAGAGTCGGCCGCGACTGAGTGACTTCACTTCACTTCTTCACTTCGCTCTGATTTCAACATTTTCATTTTAGCTGAAGAGCTCTGCTTAGACCATTAGGGTAAACTTTTATTTTCCCCGGAAGGCTAGATGGCTGGGTTGTTAACACCTGAACTCTGTCTTCCTTCTGACAGAAGCAGTTCAGGTCTTCGTGAGTCTGGACAAGCTGGCTATCCCTGTCTTTCGCAGCCCAGAGCTCCCTGTGAAAAGTCTGCTACGAGCTTGCAGGGTCGTTCTGGGCTTTTGTATTTTGCATGTGTGTTTAACTTCATTCATTTAATCTGGTTACCTTGAGGGCTTCCCTGCCTATCTAGGTGCAACTTAGATCCGGTTAAGTTAACGATCAAGTCTAGGAGCATCACAGGAGCCCTCGCAGCGCTGCAGGACCCCGCCGCCGCGCGCAGCCTCTCGGGCTGTTTCGGGACCGGGAGGGTCCCGGCCTTGCGCGGAGCCGTCTCCTGCCGCCCGCCCCTCCCCGGCCCTCCGCCGAGAGCCCCGCCTTGCCGCAGCCTCTGCTGCTGCCTCTGTGACAGAATATCGCTCTCTGCCAGTAGGGCTGCCTCGTCCGCCCCGGAGATGCAGCACCCACACGGCGCGCCGGGATCCGGTCCGCTCAGGCCTCCGCCTGCAGCCGCGCCAGACTCAAGGCCAAAACCGGGGGACGACAGCCCTCTTTCGCGCTCGCCGTTAGACGTTACCGCCCAGAGCGTGAAGCCCGAGCCCGTAAGACCTCTGAGGGCCGAGAGGTCAGGGAAAGCAGCTCTGGAGCGGCGCCTGAATGTTTGCCGCGGCTCCCTGCTCCTCCCCTTCCGCCCTCGTCCCGCTCACGTTGCTCTCCGAGCCTTCGTCAGTTTGGTCCTGTTGAAACTTGGAAGCCGGGTGATTCTGTTTCAACTCTGCAAGCTGTCCACTGCACTCAAAGGAGAACCGGAGGTCCCCACAGCGATCCCCACACCCGCGCCGTGCGCCCCCGTTCCCTCTCTGGTCTGCCCTGCGCTCTCCCCACTCAGCCTGCAGCAGGCGCACTGGCCCGAGACTCACCCCCGGCCCAGCCCCTGCCCCACAGCGCACGCGGGGTGCCCCTGATCCCGGAGATCCGGAAATGGAATCCGCACCGTTCAGGGTTCCTGAGGCTGTGTTAAATGTTTGAAGTTTATGCCACAGTTTCATGTGAGTAAATCAAGAATTACCTGTACATAAGAGAGAATTAAGGTGCATGTAACCTACCAGTCTGATGCCAACTTTTCTGGAGTGAGATAGAAGTAGGTTGTCCAGACTGAGTGAATAAAAACATAGGATATCAGTTAATTTTTGATTTCAGATAAACAATGAATAGTTTTTTAGTATTATCATGTTCCCAATATTCCACGAGATATGCTTGTAACAAAAGAGTACCATTTATCTGAAATTCAAATTCAGCGGAGCTTCCTGTAATTTACCTGGCAACTCTCCGTAGAAATAGGCCTGAATACTGGCCTTCAATACACTATTTAAGTTCTTTTAACTTCTTTTCATTGTTACCTATGAAAGTGGAATAATAACACCCCCTCATAAGGCAAGGGCAGGAGGAGAAGGGGGTGACAGACGATGGGATGGTAGGATGGCATCACCGACTCAATGGACTTTGAGCAAGTTCTGGGAGATGGTGAAGAACAGGGTGCCTTGCATGTTGCAGTCCATGGGGTTGCTAAGAGTCAGACATGACTGAACAAAGTAAGGCAAGGAGAGTAAACCAGTCCATCCTAAAGGAATTCAACCCTGAATATCCATTGGAAGGACTGATGCTGAAGCTGAAGCTCCAATACTTTGGCGACTTGATGCAAAGAACTGACTCGTTAGAAAAGATCCTCATACTGGGAAAGGTTGAAGGCGGGAGGAGAAGGGGACAATAGAGGATGAGGTGGTTGGATGGCATCACCGGCTCGATGGACATGAGTTTGAGCAAAGTCAGGGAGATGATGGACAGGGAAGCCTGTTGTGCTGCAGTCCATGGGGTCTCAAAGAGTCACACTGGACTTAGCAACTGAACAACATAAGGCTCTAGTAAGTTCTGAACTGAACTGAACAGAACTGAAGGATTAAATGAGATAATTCATGAAGTGCACTTAACAGAGTCTCCAACATAATTTAAGAAGTGAATTGCAGCTGTTATCATTATTAATATTATAGTTGCCATCTCATTTTGCAAATGAAGCTTTCAATAAAATATTATAGAATTTCTAGCAACATAGTCTTTCATATGGAGTTTTGTGTCTTTAAAGTCTCTAGAGAGTCAAATTTGTTTGAAAGCACTTCTTATTTGATACGAAAGCCTTCAGGAAACAAATGTAATATTCTGAGAAGAATTATACTTTGTTTTCATCTTGTAAAATTTTTCTTTGATTTTGTACTTGCTGCCTTATTCAATTCAAAAGAATTCCTTTTCAAGTCCTTTAATGGCTTTAAAAAAAAAAAGATAATGCTAACTGTAGCCTACAGTGACATATGGCTTTTATTTTAGTTTTTGTTATAGATTTGTTCTCTGGCTCATGTGACCTGGCCACCAATTTAATTTAAAAGATGGTCAGTTGTGGTTTTGAAGAATTCAAGCATGTGAGAAGCCTTATATTATCACATTTTCTGTGGTCATCCAGCCACCCATTCATTAAAAGAACCAAGAAATTTTTCAGTGAAATAATGGAAACTCAGTAATGTACCAGATATTGTTAGTTGCTGAACAGTCAAAGAACACAGCACAGTGGCTTCTGAGTCCATAGAGTGCTCACTGGGTAGGAGAGGAATGTGCCGTAATCACAAAAAAAAAATAAACAGATATGAACAAAACTGTGACAAACCCAGTTATCCCATGCGTCAGGACAGTAGTGTATGGGAAGTGAAATGACAGAGCAGATGAATCTGGACAGACTTCGCCAAGGTTGAGACATATTTGGGGTTTGGTTCTTAAAGAAAAAGCTTGCACAAGGAAAACAATGGCACCCCACTCCAGTACTCCTGCCTGGAAAATCCCATGGACAGAGGAGCCTGGAAGGCTGCAGTCCATGGGGTCGCTGAGGGTCGGACACGACTGAGCGACTTCACTGTCACTTTTCACTTTCTTGCATTGGAGAAGGAAATGGCAACCCACTCCAGTGTTCTTGCCTGGAGAATCCCAGGGCCCGGGGAGCCTGGTGGGCTGCCGTCTCTGGGGTCGCACAGAGTCGGACACAACTGAAGTGACTTAGCAGTAGCAGCAGCAGGAAAACAAAGGCTTAGATGGCATTACCAACAGAAAATACCAAGAGGAAAGGCTTGACTTTAGTGTCTATTGGGATGTGGTTCTCAGTGGGCGATCCCGGGACGCACAGCACCATATCATGTGGAAATGTTTCAGAAGGCAGATTTCCAGAAAAGCATATTCTCAGACTCTAACTCAGACTCCCTGAATCAGAAACTCTGGGGTGTATTAACAAGCCCTCTAGGTAGCTCTGTTACTTATAGTTTGAAAATCACTGGACTACAGCAACAGACTTTACAAATCCAGGTGCACATAGAATTACCAAGAGTACCTCTTTATAAAGCCCAGTGACAGGGGCCTCAGGCTGTAACAATTAAATCAGATTAAACTTGGGGGGTGGGGCCTACACAAAAGTCCAAAGATGGCTTAATGTGTAGCCAGGGTTGAGGACCATGAGAGAGAGCACACAGTACATGAAGAAAGATGAATAGGCTCTTAACCAAGGACAGAGACACATAAGAATTCACTCAAACCATTAGTATTCATGAAAATAAAAGTTAAGCCAACAGGAAAGTAACATGAAACACCCTCCCCCAGAATGGCCAGAATTGACTGGTGGGATCAAATGTTGGCATGCTGCAGAGATGCAGAGTGCTGAAACTATCCAACGTGCTTAGGCAGGTACGATGCAGTGTATCTAGAATATTAGAATGTCTGGGAATTTCTTATAAAACTAGACATAACTGAGGCAGCAGTTCAACTCCTAAGCGTTCAAAAGAAATGAAACTACGTACTTGAATAAGAACCTTTTAGCAGTTCTCCTCATAGTATCCCCAAACTAGAAACAACTCATCAGTAGGACAATGGATATATAAAGTGGGGTCTATTCACACAATGGATACCACTTAGTAATAAAAGAGAGCAAACTATTGATATGTGAAAGAATTGGGCACATTTTAGAAGCATTATGCTTAGTGAAAGAGACCTTGAACAAGAGAGCAATGTGTGATTGCCCTTATATAAATAGAAGTTGCCTGAAATGGAAGTTAAGAGTGGAGACTGACTTTCCTGAAATGGCATTCTCTTCCTTGTTCTGGTGAAAATCCATTTTTATTTCAATAAAAATTAATTCCCAATGCCATACCCTCTAGAAACCTTCCTGATACTCCCAGAGTTAATTGAGTCCTCTGTAACCTGTGCAGAACCTTATTCAGACACTCACCTCATTGCTGCTGCTACTTTTTAAAAATGTCCATTTCCGCCCCTTGCAGTCTGGATGGTTTTTTTGGGTTTTGGACTTCTCATGCATAACCCAGCCTTCATCGTCTGGCAGGACCTAGGGATGAGTGAGATGGGTGGAACAGAGGGATGCTGGATTACTTGACAATATCTGACGCCTTATATCACGCTTCTGGGTATACGCTGTCCCTCCTTCCTTGAATATCCTTCCCCACTCTTTTTTCCATCTGACTGGTCAATGCATGCTGTCTCTTTAAGACCGATGTTGCATGTCATGAATCCATCCCTGCACTAGGTCCCCAGCCTGATCTGGACACCACTGGGTTTGCTTTTTCTTAGACCCCAGTGTATGTGTCTCCTCACACTGAACTTGCTGTATTGTGATTAGTGATTTCCTTTCTTTCTGGCTCACTGATTTGTAAATTTCTCAGGGCCTGTTTTCTTCGGTGGTGTTCCTTAGTGTGGTGCTTAGCGCGTGTTAATGTTAATGAATATTTGTTAAAGAAAGAGAGAAACATATTCTCAGATTAACTGGGAGTGCTCTTATCATTTTTAAGTACATTTTATTATGTATTGTGTTCTAAATAACACTTGTGTGTGATGCCCTCTGTGATTTAGAGCAATATTATACAAAGCAGAGGAACAAACAGTTTTCATTATAACTTACTCTCTAGGTCGTTCAGGCAGCAACCTGCTCCATCAAGGCCCTGAGGACGAACAGCAGGAGGCTCAAAACCGCACATCAAAGTCAGCGCGGCGTGTTGACTCTGTTGTGTTGGTTTTCTGTGATTTTGTATTATTACCTCCTGTGAGGGATAAAAATGCAAATTTAAGTAACCCAAATTTAGTTCAGTTCAGTTCAGTCGCTCAGTCATATCCGACTCTTTGCAACCCCATGAATCGCAGCACACCAGTCCTCCCTGTCCACCACGAACTCCCAGAGTTCACCCAAACTCATGTCCATCGAGTCAGTGATACCATCCAACCATCTCATCTTCTGTCCTCCCCTTCTCCTCCTGCCCCCAATCCCTCCCAGCATCAGAATCTTTTCCAATGAGTCAACTCTTCTCATGAGGTGGCCAGAGTATGGGAGTTTCAGCTTTAACATCATTCCTTTCAAAGAACTGATGTTGGAGAAGACTCTTGAGAGTCCCTTGGACTGCAAGGAGCTCCAACCAGTCCATTCTAAAGGAGACTAGATGGACCTTTGTTGGCAAAGTAATGTCTTTGCTTTTTAATATGCTATCTAGATTGGTCATAACTTTCCTTCCAAGGAGTAAGCATCTTTTAATTTCATGGCTGCAGTCACCATCTGCAGTGATTTTGGAGCCCCCAAAAAATAAAGTCTGACACTGTTTCCACTGTTTCCCCATCTATTTCCCATGAAGTGATGGGACCGGATGCCATGATCTTTGTTTTCTGAATGTGGAGCTTTAAGCGAACTTTTTCACTTTCCTCTTTCACTTTCATCAAGAGGCTTTTTAGTTCCTCTTGACTTTCTGCCACAAGGGTCGTGTCATCTGCATATCTGAGGTTATTGATATTTCTGCCAGGAATCTTAATTCCAGCTTGTGTTTCTTCCAGCCCAGCATTTCTCATGATGTACTCTCCATAGAAGTTAAATAAGCAGGGTGACAATATACAGCCTTGACGTTCAGTTAAATTTGAAATTTAGTTAGGAAAACTAGGACAAGCTTTAAAACAAACAGAAACTAGTTTCCCCATCTGCAATTTTTAAGTCCCTGAAGTATACCAAAACCCCCAAAATTACAAGTTCATAAGAAAATAAATTTCAGAGAATTCAAAACCAAAGTATGCCCAGATAAGTATACTAGATGTTATGATTCCAGCTTCAGCAGGAGGGCAATGTGGTCTCTAGAGTTAAGGAATTTTGAGATGTTAAAAGTATTGTGGTAGACAGGCAATTTCCAAACGGTCTCTCTACTAATGTGAAGAGGCAGAATAATAAATCTAGAGTATAGACTCAAACGAAATAAGATATTTTCACAACCCCAGACCTTCTGTGAGGAGAGAAACAAAGGAGGAAGAGAATGGTACTGAAGTCCTTTAGAAATGAGAGGCAGTCCAAAAATAAGTCTTAAGTGTATAAAAAGATGGGGAAAGCACTGTTTTTCTAGTAATGCTCTAATGTGCTGTAGGAAAATAGAGCAATCTGAGGTATTAATGCTATCAGATTTCAAAAGGCTAGTTATGAAAGTTGTTGGAGAAATAAAACAATTCTGACAACAAAAAACCCTAGGCTACCGACATAGAAGAGAAAGTGCAATTTCTTGAGTGAACATTCACACATTTGCATGCATGCAAGCACCAAAGTGACCACAAAGCTAATGTCAAAGAAAAATTGCACTGTCTATGGACTTACTAAGTTAGAGTTAAGGTTAGGAGATATTTATTTGAAAGAATCATTGCAAGGAAAGATGGAACTATTCTGATAGCCTTGACATAAGAACTGTGAGTATCTCATGAGTCAGGCCAAATGGGCTTTTCTTTTAATAGAGAGGAGTAAACAAGACTAGAAATAACTGAATGTTAGGAAATGGGGTGAATGGCAATAATGGGAGCAGCTGGTTTTCCAGGAGGGATTCTTTTGGAGGGACTGTATATTGGCTCAGGTTGATGTTGGGGCAAAGTTCAGTGTCCCGGAAGGGAGAAGTTTATCCAAAGTTTGGTTAATGAGAATTTTGTTATCATTGATCAACAAGGATAAAATAGTTTAGCTAGTCATTTATGGGTTCAAGAATAAGAATTCCTCTGTGTCTAGCTGTGTCATAGGTCAACAAGGAAACAGCAGTGATCTTGCCAGAATCATAGTGGTTCTTTGCAGGAAACATTTCCCAAAACACAAAGGGTGAAATAATGGCCAGTGGTGGGGGNGGTGGGGGGTCGGGGTGGGAGGCAGGATTCTTGACCATCACTGTTTCTTAGGATCACAGGGCTCAAGCAAAATGCAACATTATTATGGAGGCTTCCCTGGTTGCTCAGACAGTAAAGAATCTGCTTGCAGTGCGGGAGACCTGGCTTTGACCTCTGGGTGGGGAAGATCCCCTGGAGAAGGGAATGGCAACCCACTCCAGTATTCTTGTCTGCAGAATCCCATGGACGAGGAGCTGCAGCCTGGGGAACTGCAGTCCACGGGGATGCAAGAGTCGGACATGACTGAGTGACTAACAGTCTCACTTTCAGAAGTTATTTGGCCCATGATTTTGGAGATATCTCTAAGCTGTAAACATTCGAGAGTAGGGTTAACTCCTGTTGAGATTTATTGCTATGTCAGGAGTTGGAAGAAGGATCCAGATTCACTTGACCTCTAAACAGACACTCTAAGAAAAGCAGTGAGGGGAATTTGGTCCCTTCGTCCTCTTTATTTGTTCGTACGTTTTATTTATTTATTTTTTTCTGCGCTGGGTCTTTGCTGCGTGGGCCTTTCTCCAGTTGCAGCGAACGAGGACAGCTCTCTAGACATGACCAAGGGCTGCTCAGCGCAGTGGCGGCTTCTCGTTGCCGAGCACAGCAGTAGCTGTCTTCAGTCTGAATGCAGAGACTCCTGTCCAAATAATCACACACACACACACACACACACACACACACACACAAAATGAAGTTTTATCTATGGAAAAGAAGCATCCTATTCTGGCTAACTGGGAGACAACCACTATTCCGTTAAGGATGAGTAAGATTCTACACACTCATATTGGTAACAGGATTCTTGAAGGAGCCTCTCTGTGTGGTCTGCTCATAATGCCTATTTTCATGTCCAAAGGACAAAACCCATGCTGTCGTTCTCATGATGTCTAGCCAAACAGTAAGTCAATACATTCTTACAAGATCTGAAGAAGCAAAATTATCTTTCTCTTCCTATAAATTATTCCCAAATCCCAAAGGGCAAAAACTACTGGAAAGAGGGTCCTCAGTGACACTGAACTTTATGAAACATAAACAGTTGAGCGTAGATATATGTTTTTCCATTCATGCCATTGTAATTCAGAAAGCTAGCAAATACCTATTGGATGATTATTTTGCACAGGCACCATTTTAAGCACCGGTAAAAGAAAGTGAATAAGAAGGAAGAAACCTCTTTGGGGAGGTAGCTGAGTGGAAGTTAACCTTCTGGTTAACTGGGGCACATGCTCAGACACTCAGTCGTGTTCAACTCTTTGCGACCCTGTGGACTGTAGCCCACCAGGCTCCTCTGTCTATGGGATTTCTCAGGCAAGAATACTGCAGTAGGTTGCCATTTCCTCCTCCAGGAGATCTTTCTGACCCAGGAATCAAACCAGTGCCTCCTGTGTTTCCTGCATTGCAAGCAGATTCTTTACCACTGGGCCACTGGGGAAGCCCTGTATTCTAGCTTTGTATTGTTGCTCAGTAACTCAGTTGTGTCTGACTCTTTGCGACCCCATGGACCGCAGCACGCCAAGCCTCCCTGTCCTTCACCATCTCCCGGAGTTTGCTCAGACTCATGTCCGTTAAGTCAGTGATGCCATCCAGCTATTGGGGAAGTGTGTAATTTCCTTGGTTCTGTCTTGCCGCAGCTAAAATTTGAAGTGGCAGACCAGTGTTACAGCTCGGTTACAGCTCAGTTTTATTTGGCAAGCAAAGACAAATACATCCTCGAGGCATGAGGGTGGGCCGACCCAAAAAATGAGCAGAGAAGACAGAGGCTCAGTCTTGGCTCCTCTTTTTATACGTTTTTCTCCTCCCCCTGAGCCTGCCCTCTGTAAACTGAACTAGGCAGGAGGGCTATTTCTTTCACCTGAGGTTCTCATTCCAGTCCTTGGAACTTCCTTTGTTCTATTTTCTTTGTTCTATTTCCTTTGTTCTATTTCCTTTGTCTTTTGGCCACCACTATTTTAGACTCTTTTTTCCTATTCTAGCTACCTAACACAACCATCTCATCCTCTGTCGTCCCCTTCTCCTCCCACCTTCAATCTTTCCCAGCATCAGGTCTTTTCTAATAAGTCAGTTCTTCACATCAGGTGGCCAAGGTATTGGGACTTCAGCCTCAGCATCAGTCCTTCCAATGAATATTCAAGACTGATCTCCTTTAGGATGGACTGCTTGGATCTCCTTACAGTCCAAGGGACTCTCAAGAGTCTTCTCCAACACCACAGTTCAAAAGCATCAATTCTTCGGTGCTCAGCTTTCTTTATAGTCCAACTCTCACATCCATACATGACCACTGGAAAAACCACAGCTTTGACTAGATGGACCTTTGTTGGCAAAGTAATGTCTCTGGTTTTTAATATGCTGTCTAGGTTGGTCATAGCTTTTCTTCCAAGGAGCATGTCAGTTACCATCTGCAGTGATTTTGGAGCCTAAGAAAACAGTCTGTCACTGTTTCCACTGTTTCCCCATCCATTTGCCATGAAGTGACTGGATGCCATGATCTTGGTGTTTTGAATGTTTAGTTTTAAGCCAGCTTTTTCACTGCCTGCTTTCACCTCCATCAAGAGGCTCTTTAGTTCCTCTTTGCTTTCTGTCATTAGGGCAGTGTCATCTGCATATCTGATGTTATATAGAATGAGGCTAACATGCTAGTTAGAGACATATTCTAAAACATATTCTTCAATCTGAACCTACTCCATAAAATTAATACAATCACTAGAGGATTCAATTAATGGTTACTTGATTGTTCATTGTTAAGCACTCCTTCATTATTTAAATTTTAACTTTCTAATTAAAAGGTCTACTTGGAATTCTCTGAAGAAAATGAATATGATAGTTACTTTAGATAGAGGCCTGTGGAAGGTGAATAGAAGTATAAGTACAAAGTGAATTCTGTTAACCACCAGTAATCACCTAAATTTTTACCTTTAATGAAACTAGTATTGAAAAATATGTGATATTTAAAGCTACTAAAATTTGCTAATTAAAAAAAATTTTTTTAATTTTTATACAATTTTAAAGTGCTACTTTCCTCTTATAGTTACTCTACCATATAGGTTGTATTCCCCATGTACAGTACATCACTGAGCCTATCTTTTTTTTTTTTTCCTAATTGGAGAAAAATTTCTTTACAATGCTGTGTTGGTTTCTGCTATACATCAACATATCAGCCATAGGCCTACATATGTCCACTCTCTCTTGAACCTCCCTTTCACCCCCTCTCCCCATCTCACTCCTCTAGGTTCTCACAGAGCTCCAGGTTGAGCTCCCTGCATCATATATCAAATTCCTACTGGCTCTCTGTTTTACATGTGGTAATGTATATGTTTCAGAGAAGGCAATGGCAACCCACTCCAGTACTCTTGCCTGGAAAATCCCATGGATGGAGGAGCCTGGTGGGCTGCAGTCCATAGGGTTGCTCAGAGTGGGACACAACTGAGCGACTTCACTTCCACTTTCACGCGTTGGAAAAGGACATGGCAACCCACTCCAGTGTTCTTGCCTGGAGAATCCCAGGGACGGGGGAGCCTGGTGGGCTGCCGTCTCTGGGGTCACACAGAGTCGGATACGACTGAAGCAACTCAGCAGCAGCAGCAATGTATATGTTTCAGTGCTACTCTCTCGATTTGCCCCACCCTATCTCCCCTGTTGTGTACTCAAGTCTGTTCACTTTGCATTAAGCTTATCATATGCCAAATAATTTGTGTTTCCCCACTACCCCTGTATCACCCTTCCCCTCACTGGTAACAGTTTGTTGTATTTTTTTAGATTCCACATATGACTGATATCATACAGTATTTTTCTTTCTCTGTCTGACTTATTTCACTTAGCATAGCACCTTCTCAGGCGACACAGTGGTTAAGAATCTACTTACCAATGCAGGAGATGCAAGAGACGTCTGGGTCGGGAAGATTTCCTTGAGAAAGAAATGGCAACCCATGTCCGGTATTCTCGCTTGGACACTTCCATGGAGAGAGAAGCCTGGTGGGCTACTGTCCATGGGGTAGCAGAGAGTCAGACACAGTTGAGCACCTCAGCAGGCACACAGCACGAATACCCTCCAAATCTGTCTACGTTGCTGCAGATGGCAACATGGCTGAGTAGCATTCTTAAATACACACATGTCACATCTTTATCCGTGCATCTGTTGATGAGCACTTAGGTTGCTTCCATATCTTTGCAATCATAAATGCTTCTATGAACACTGGGGTGCATGCTTCCTTTCAACCTAGTGTCTTTGGTGTTTTTCAGATATATAAGCAGGAGTGGAATTGCTAGGTCATATGCTAGTTCTGTCTTTAGTTTTTTGAGAAACCTTCATACTGTCTTACATAGTGACTGTACCAATTTACATTCTCACCAGCAGTGTACACGAGTTCCTTTTCTTCACATCCGCACCAACATTTTGTAATGTTCTTTTTGATGATAGCCTTTCTAAATGGTGTGAGGTGACATCTCATTGTGGCTTTATTTGCCTTTCTCTGATGATTAGTGATGTAGAGTATCTTTTCGTGTGCCTGCTGGCACTTCTACATTTCCTGTTTAGAAAAAATGTTTGGTTCTTCTGCTCATTTTTTAATTGAATTATTTGTTTTTGATGCTGAGTTGAACAGGCTATTTATATGGGTTGAATATTAATCCCTTATTATCATATTGCAAATCGCAATTGCAAAATCATTTGCAAGTATTTTCTCCCATTGAGTAGGCTGTCTTTTAGTTTTGTCAGTGGATTTCTTCGCTGTGCGAAAAGTTTTATGTTTAATTAGGTTCTGTTTGTTTATTTTTGCTTTTATTTGCTTTATTTTAGGAGACAGATCCAAAAACATATTGCTGCGATTTATGTCAGAGTGTCCTGCCTATGTTTTCCTCTAAGAGCTTTATAGTATCCAGTCTTATATTTAGGTCTTTAATTCATTTTGAGTTTATTTGTGTATGTGTTGTAAGAGAATATTCTAATTTCATTGTTACATGCAACTGTCCAGTTTTCTCAGCACCACTTACTGAAGAAATTCTTTTCTCCACTGTATGTTCTTGCCTGCTTTCCCATAGATTAACTGACCATAAGTGCGTGGGTTTATTTCTGGACTTTATTCTGTCCCGTTGATCTATGTATCTGTTTTTGTGCCAGTGCCATACTGTTTTGATTGCTGTAACTTTAGAGTATAGTCTGAAGTCAAGGAACATGACTTCTCCAGCTCTTCTTTCTCAATATTACTTTGGCTATTTGGAGTCCTTTGTATTTACATATGAATTTTAAAATTACTTGTTCTAGTTATGTGAAAAATGCCATTGGTATCTTTATAAGAATGCATTTAATCTATAGATTGCCTTGAATAGTATAGTCATTTTAACAATATTTAAATGACTGATACTTGCTCATTTAACAATCCAAGAGCCTGTTATATCTTTCCATCTGTTTGTGTTATCTTCAGTTTCTTTCATCAGCATCTGAAACCTACCTAAGGAGGCAAAAGATCTTTTTCTCTGTAAATTACAAGATACCACTGAAACAAATATACAGTATTTTTAAGAAATAAAGGGCTTCCCTGATAGTTCAGTTGGTAAAGAATCCATCTGCAATGCAGAAAACCCCAGTTTGATTCCTGGGTCAGTAAGATCCACTGGAGAAGGGATAGGTTACCCACTCCATTATTCGTGGTCTTCCCTGGTGGTTCAGCTGGTAAAGAAACTGCTTACAGTGTAGGAGACCTTGGTTCAATCCTTGGGTTGGGAAGATCCCTGGAGAAGGGAAAGGCTACCCACTCCAGTATTCTGGCCTGGAGAATTCCATGGACTGTATAGTCTGTGGGGTCACAAAGAGTCAGACACGACTGAATGATTTTCACTAATCCTTAAGAAATAAAAATAGTTTGAGGATGTAAAGCATAAGAGAATCAAAATAATTAATTTTATTATTTTATTAATAATTTTATTGATTATTAAAATTGATGCTTTTATTTCAGTAAAATGATTTTGAAATATGTGAATACACGTGCTTATGAGTATGCTCAACAAAGCTTATTATATGTTTGTTAAAATGTTTCCATTTTTCTGTCAGTCACTCATGAGAAATAAATAACTCACTGATTGCCTAGTAGGTGTAGATTTGCTTCATTTGACTTTTAAAGGATCATTTTAACTAGAATTACTTTCAGTTTAGGGGAAACATAGAGAATACAAATTGCATCTTGTAAAGGGGCCTTTTTAAAATTGCCCTGTAACCATGGAAATATCATTTTAGAATCATAAAATTTTAACTAGACATAGTCCTGGTATCGAAAGCATCCTGTGTGCACCATGGCATATCATATGCAAATTCTGTTAAATTCTCTGTGCCTTTTCACTGCTTACTGTTTTCAGATGGATAATTGTGTGTCAGTAAAGACTCCAGGCACTCAAGTGGATGTGAATGCGTTCACTGCATTTAACAGCCAGGTGAAAATCAGTGTCTTAAACCTTTCCTACCTATTTTATATTCAAAGATGTCCTTAGAAGTAATTCATTTCATCCTGTTAAATAATGAATGTTGGATCCCTGACACAATACTAATATATTCCTTCATTCTTCTGGCACTAATGCTATATGATACTAAATTTTTTAAATTATCATTTTATTCTTCCAGATCTGTATATTAGTAATAATTTCTTTTTCCATAATATCAAATCTATAAAACACTGAAAACTTCAGTTATGTTTTCTTTATTCTAAATCTAAAATGTTATTCACAAGTAATATTCTATCTGGAAATATCAGAAACTATTTCTTAGATACATCAGACAATTCATTCATCCAAAGTTTTAAAGTATATTCAAATTACACAGGAAGATGTTCCAACTTTTATCTATTGGATGGGTTAATAGACATCTCCCGAAAGAGACAGTTAATTGTAGATACTAACCTCCCATTGTCTTATACAAAGGTTGTTGAATTTATTGGCCTAAGAATTTTACTCACCAAATGACTAGTGCTTTTTTTTTAAGTTTTGAATTTAATGTTCCAAATATAGTTGATCTATTACCAAGTATTGTAAACATAGGACTTTCCTGACTTTTTATTGCTAGTTTTTAAAATATTGAGTGTGATAAACTTAAAAAACTTCAGAGCAAAATTTTTAAAAGTAGTTAAATGACTATGATCATTTGATAAATATCAGAGCCAGAAACTTGTGCTTGAGTAAGCTAAGAAAGTCATTAACAGCAGTATTTCTGATGGAACTAATGTTATACCTTTTCAGGCTACACTGAATCTAATAATCTGTGACAGAAGAAATGAGAAAAGGTGTGAAAGCTTTTCATTAGATCAGAAATTGAAAGAAAGGGGAAGAAAGGTTTTTTTCAATTTGATTCAGAGCTCAACTGACAGGGTCCCAGTGGAAAAGAAATTAATTGTCTAAATGGTGCCGACCTTTTACACTCCTTGCCCCATATTCTGGAAGTGAATTCCTAAATCTATTTGCCCGCATTTGAATTGCAAAGGGCATCTTCACTTCACATTCCCCCTCCACAACCCAACCCCTCACCCCCACACCGTGTGCCTTTATTATGAAGCAGCAGGGGCCTGTGTCTCACTGTTCCCCGTGCTTAAAACTCTGGCAAGAGCAAACCAGTCCGCACCATCAGCCCTGCTCTACCTCGGAGTCTCCCCTCACGAAGCTCCATGGTCTCTCGGCTTGCTCTGAATATGGAAAAATGACAAGCTTCAGGGTAGCCTGGGATGGAATGAAAGTTCAGGCCTTTGGAGGACTGATAAGAATGCTTATCAGCTAGAACCTGATAAGTATTCTGGATACCTTGCCACATTTTCAGGAATACATGTTAATATGTGCAGTAACATTTCCTAAAAGCAAACTTTGCTAACCCGTGGTCTACTGGAAATAACATCTATAGCTGCTGCCATTTAAAGCTCTGTGAATTGGATAAGGTGTGGAATCTTTGGGGGCTTAATTATTTCAAAAATGTAGAAGAATAGCTTATCTTATGGAGGCAAAAAAACTGAAAATGTGTGATTCAGTATCTACATATGCAGAGACACACATGCGCAGAGAGAGATTTTTATTTCATTCCAAGTCAGAAAATAAAAGAGGAAAAGGAAACTGCTTTTTCCATTTGCATTTCCTTCCAGGAATAATAATGAGTTTTTTAATATATGTCATTTCATTTATTGCCTAAAATAATGTTGGGGAATAGGTATTTATAAGTAACTGGTTTTAGAGAGTAACTTCCCTAAGGTCATCCTGATAATAAAGGCCTACTCAAAATTCAATAAGGGTCTGTAAGATTCCAGTGACCTTAGATACTTTCACAGACCAGTGTTTACAGATGTTATTAATTTTAATCGGTGCTGTACCTTCATGATCCTTGGTGACAATTTAACTTAATTTTAAAATTAAATGGACTTATCTTATTAATGTAAAATAAATGTATCTTTAAAACTAAACTTTAGTTCAGCCCAGTAAATGGAAAACCATATTATCCTTTTCGTAAGTAAGGAATATATTTTAAATAAATATAATGAAAAGACACAACTTTTTAAATTTAGTTTGTTGTTTTCATATGTTGAAAAATCTTGCATTCCTGTTTTTCTCTCTCGCCCCCTCCCCTCTCTCACTGAAAACAAAGACAAAAAAATGTAGACAGTAGTAGAGAGATGTCAGAATAAGCGTGAGCAGAAACTTTCTCTTTCATGCAATCAGAACTGTAAGAACACGGAGCGGGACAATTTTCTCACGGTGCGAGTCAGTGTCTCCAATGCACCTTCCCGCCTAACAGCGTCTTGGGCACCTGCTGCCATTCGCTTTCCTCTCTGAGAACAGGGAGCTCAGCCTTGCCGCCCCGCACTCCACACTTGATGAGAGGGTGACTGAATGACACTCTGACTGGCCGTCCCCCTCCTGCAGTCGTCTGCCTTGTAGTTTTCTACTTGAAATTGGCAAAAATTTCACATGCAAATTGCCTTGTTAGCTCTCAGTAGGAGAGTATGCCAAATTTTAAAGAATTTGATACTTCTTTTTAATCACATGCATACCTTCTCATTTAAATACCTTGATGCATCTCATTCCTCTGGATTTTCTGTGTGCTCAAAATTTGCAATTTTTGTTCCTATAAAAAGCATTCAATGTCATCTCTTTAAAAATTTTTTTCTTAACTTCTACTGTAAGAAAAATGTTAGTATGAATTGAAAAAGCTTAAATTANTGAAAAAGATTAAATTATCATGGTATTTATATAAAAAATAATAACTATGAAGTCAGTCTCAAATTTTATCCAGAATTTTAAATAGCCTTAAAATTTAAGATTAATTTTATTTTCTAATCATTGAGGCCATATTTGAGCTCTGTAAATGCTAATGCTAAGCAAGGACATTTTTCCTTGAACTATCTCTAAATCGAGTAACTATTTCTAAAAGTAAATTGTTCAGTGCTCAGTCATGTCCAACTCTTTGCTACCCCATGGACTGCAGCACGCCAGGCTTCTCCATTCTTCACCATCTCCCGGAGCTTGCTCAGACTCATGTCCATTGAGTCAGTGATGCCATCTAACCATCTCATCCTCTGTCACCCCTTTCTCCTGCCCTCAATCTTTCCCAGCATCAGGGTCTTTTCAAATGAGTTGACTCTTCACATCAGGTGGCCAAAGTATTGGAGCTTTAGCTTCAGCACCAGTTCTTCCAATTAATATTTAGGGTTGATTTCCTTTAGGATTGGATGGTTTGATATCCTTGCAATCCAAGGGACTCTCAAGAGTCTTCTCAGCACCACAGTTTGAACACATCAGCTCTTCAATGCTTAGCCTTTTTTATGGTCCAACATTCACATCCATGTATGACTACTGGAAAAACCATAGCTTTGACTATGAGGACCTTTGTCGGCAAAGTGATATCTCTGCTTTTTAATACACTGTCTAGGTTTGTCATAGCTTTTCTTCCAAGGAGTAAACATCTTTTAATTTTGTGAATGCAGTCACCATTCACAGTGATTTTGGAGCCCAAGAAAATAAAGTCTGTCACTGTTTTCAGTTTTTCCCCATCTATTTGCTGTGAAATGATGGGACTGAATGCCATGGTCTTTAGTTATTTAAATGCTAAGTTTTAGGCCAGCTTTTTCACTCTCCTTTTTCACCTTCATTAAGAGGCTCTTTAGTTCTTCTTTGCTTTCTGCCATAAGGGTGGTGTCATCTGCATACCTGAGGTTATTGATATTTCTCCCAGCAATCTTGATTCCAGCCTGAGCTTCATCCAGCCCAGCAGGAAAATAAATTAGGTTGAAGACATTCACCATAAAATTGATGTCTTTCCTATATGAGATATAGTATTTTCTTATGGAATATTTTCTTCAGATAAAATTGGTTACTTCTTTTCACAACTCAGTTGGGTTTAGCCAGTGAAATGATTACACTAAAATATTTAATAATGGATAGCTGTTATCACCTTATAGTTATGTAGCCATTGATAGTGCTGTAAAAATAAAAATTATACAGAAGTCCAATTACAAAATACCATTATCTATGACCCTCTTAAATAAAGTTTATTTATTTAAAATGTTTTAAGGTCATGTGCAAGGAAGTAAATAGTCGTAATTCTACTCTGTGACTCAGAAGCCAATTTCCTGTGCTCTTTTACTTGCCTACATTGTTAGCAGAAAAATAGAGAACTTGCAGAATAGTGTCACAAACACCTTCTCTATTGGCTTCCAAGCACTCATCTACCAAAACCCCATTAGACAAAAGGCAGCTTCTGAGGCCTGAAGAAACCAACAAGTCGTTGGGGACATTCTGTCTGAAACTTCATCTGAACCATTATCCTCCCAGCACCTCCCATTGAGAACACACATTTTTTTAGAGGATGTTTGGTGTGGAGAGCACGTTGTTGCCTACATCCAGACATGAGCCACCTAACCTTTGATGTTTATTTCAAACCACATATTTATTTCAGTTTGGCCTTCAAACAAGGGTCACAGTGCGATTCTGGACTGGATTTATTTTACCCCTTTCAGTAAGACCCTGGGTAGGTGACTTTCTTTCCTTATTGCCTCAGACTTCTCTCCATTAAGATCTGAGTATTTGTAAAATGCTATAGAAATCATTTATTGTTTCACATGTACATAGCAGTTGTAAGAGATATTGCATTTATGTGCCACGTAATAGCACAGAGGGATGACTCAGCAATAAACACCAGGTATAGGTGATAATTACAGAAAGCTAGGCAGACGAAGTGCCCTTCCTCTTTAACACACAGCTCAGTTTAGTGGTCATGAGTCTTTCCCAGATTTCTAAAGTCAAAGCCGATGAGCAAATGATGATACTGCCTTCTGTTCAGGTCCATAAAGTGTGATTTCTTAGAGGAATCTAATATAAAGGGAAAAAATCATTTCCAATAAAAATTGGGGACATATTTGTTTACATAAGTCTCCCAGAACTCAGCTTATCTTAAATTATGTCATCAATTTTTGTATTAAAATGCTCCAAGCTCTTATCTTGACCCATACCAGAATGATCATATAATTGATACTATTTCTAAATTCTACATTCTCTGATAGTATTAAAAAGAAAACAGAGGTAAGTGAGCTGGTATCCAAAACCTATTTCAAAAAGGCACTAGTAGGCGGTATGATATAAATTTATTCTATAAGACAAAGTCCAGTTTCCAATACCTCCTTCTTGTTTCACAATTCTGGGATTTATTTTTTAATAATCAAGCAATGACTGAGATCTCTCTGAATTATTCAGGATTGTTTTAGATACAACATAATTTGAGTGCCAAGAATATTTTCACAGTATTCCAAAGCTTTNAAAATGTGTAAAATGTCTAAGTTCATAATAATCTTAGCATTAATCAGCATTTGGCTTCTAGCGTTGGAATTAAGCAATTTGAAGTATTATCCTAAAATTATCATTATCTTTTACCAGCATTGAGAGTAACTAATGGTTGTTAGACACTATATAATTAGCATGAGAAATCAAAAATCAGTGCATGATCAAATACAAGTTATGGGCCAAATAAGATTATTATGATTTATCAATTCAGCTACTCAAATATGATTGTCAGTGAGCCCAAAACACTCAAAACACAAGCATAATTATCTTCAGAAAGAATTAAGAGAAATATTAACGTGTTACTTTGTGTAACAGAACATTCAAGCTCTGGTAAATCATATAATTCAGCAATTATTTTTCAGTATTTAATTAAATTTTTACACAGACATTTTAAATAAAACTTGTAACCCGCATTAGATAATTTTGCTCTGAAGTTAAACATTCTTTTTTCTTAATCAAACGTATTTTTACAACATAAAAGGTCTCCTTTAGACAGATACCTAAAGTAAGATTTTAATTTAAATGATTTGAATTAATCCAAGGCAGAACTTTTTAAAACAATCCAAAGACAGAAAGGTAGGTGGTAGGCTATATACGAATCCTAGTACTTTCTCAGTAATTCCGTCTCTTTTACCCCACTCACCACTAGAACACCAGTGTATTTTCACATCCCAGTTGAGATCACCTCTGCTAAAATTAATATCGTGCCCAGTCTGAATCTGCCTGCAATGCAGATTGGGTTCAATCCCTGGGTTGGGAAGATCCCCTGGAGGAGGAAACTGTAAGGCACTCCAATTTTCTTGCTTGGAAGATCCCACGTACAAAGGAGCTTGGTGGGCTGCAGTCCACGGGGTCCCAGAGAGTCAGACATGACTGAGCCTGCATACGCGTGACTCCCCACTGTCCTGCTCACAACTCGGCAGAATAGAACGCTACAGAAAGCACCGCTCCCAAATAAAGCACCACGGGTTTAATTTGGTCAAGACTCTCACTGTCGGATCCAAGGATAAGTGACTAATATGAGGTTGATTCTTGCCCAACGACCTACCTCACTGGTTTGTAATTAAAACCAAACGGGAACATACTTAAAGTGTTCTGTGAACTTTCACACACTATATACATAAAATTTAGTACATTGATTGTTGTCCATGCCCACCGTCTTAACCCAGTCCGAGATACTAAGAATCGCCCAAACACAATCAACTTGCTTGGGACAAATTAAGGGAGTCTTCGGTAAGTAATTCAGAGGCCACAGATTGTAAGACATTCTTGTTTCTCTTACTGTGAGTGTATTCGTTTCTCTAGGGTTACTCTAGCAGCTGGATCCTACTTTCTTCCTGGGGACAAATGGGGTCCACATATAGAAATGCAGAAGTGAATCAAAACAGATTCCTGCCCTAATGTTTTGTCTAATACCAACCCACTCCCCACAGAGCTGGTCTCTGCCTCCCTCTCTCTTACTGTTTTGGAGAAATGACCTGAATCTCTGTCCCATGGATGGGATGCTCCTGGCACCTCTGTGCCTCTCAAATCCGGTCTGACTGTCCGATCTTACCACACTCTCTAGGTTTTGTCTCAATATATAGCTCAGCCAATTAGCAGATTTAGACTCAAAGAAGCAAATTCTCTTCTCCCCACTCTCACCCACAAATGGAGCAGGAGTCGTCGTGAGGTGAAGAGCTCTGTGCCCGCCTCAGCTGGTGCAGTCAAAACTCTGTGCCCGTCAGCAGTGGTTTCCAGGGAAAGCCCTCTTGCCTTGGCTGGGGAGTCAGGCCAGGTCCTTCTTCACTCACGAATCACTCTCTTAACCACTCCGCTACTCTGGGTCACTGACGCTTCTGGGGTGACCATAGAGAAGAACTGTATGGCTCTTGATACGGTTGCATTTTATCACACTAAACAAATTCTTTACTGTGGTAAACAATGAATTAATGAATCCAAAAGAAGACAATATTTGTCTCTTATTTGAACATTATTTGTGATTTCAATTAAATGACGTGGACCCTAGAAACACAAATGATCTGTGTGTCTAGATATAAAAACTATTACTGCACTAATGTATTTGTTAGAGATAGCAGCAATTAGATACAAAATGATGCAGTTAACTCTGAAAAGAGTTTTTTAGAAATCACATATAGTAAGCCATGTCCCAAACCAAATATCCATAAAGAAAATGGCATTTTTAATTGTCATTTTACATTAGCACATTATTTTCAATTCAATATTAAAAAACTATATTTTATCTATACCATCAGTGTCATAAACTAAAATATGAATGTCATAAGTTTGGCAGTCACTTTATAATATTTGTAAGAACACAAGTTATTTGGATTTGGTAAATTTAAGTTAACATTAATTTTGTTTTCTTTTTCTGGTGGTTTTATAATATTGCTTTCTATTTTTCTTCATTCTATAAGAGAGGACATCAAACTTCTGAGCATTACCTTTGTAGTAAATCCAATGATTTTATAAAAAATGATTGATTTTCCTAGTCTTTTCATCTTTCCATTTGGTATGAAATAAAGCCTGCTGCTGCTACTGCTGCTGAGTCCCTTCAGTCGTGTCTGACTCTGTGTGACCCCATAGACGGCAGCCCACTAGGCTCCTCTGTCCCTGGGATTCTCCAGGCAAGAACGCTGGAGTGGGGTGCCATTTCCTTCTCCAATGCAGGAAAGTGAAAAGGGAAAGTGAAGTTGCTCAGTCGTGCCCGACTTAGCGACCCATGGGCTGCAGCCCACCAGGCTCCTCCGTCCATGGGATTTTCCAGGCAAGAGTACTGGCGTGGGGTGCCATTGTCAAAATAAAGCCCAAGGATCTGGATATTTGTGAACCACTATAATATAAACAGCTAGGGTTTTGTCTCATGGTCATATTATTTGATGAATGTTGAAAGACAGATGGAGCATACGGTAAAGATATGGGAACAGGGTCAGAATAATGAGTGTGGATTATACAGCTGCACTGTTAGGAATCAGAGGTAAAAATAAGTAAGGAGGAAGGAAGCGGGACGGAGACAGGAAAGAAGCAGTAAGAGGACCGGGTAGCACATCTAGAAGACGGTTGGCCCCCGGAGTGCCGACTCGCCAAGAAGCACTGACGTTAATGTGCGCTACAGGTCGGTCATCAGCTGCGGCCAGCTGAAACGCTCGACGGTAGTTACACACCTGAAGCAGGACTCCCACCAGAACGACTGTACAAGCTCCTAACGTCTCTCAAGCTCCCTTCAAACTCCCTTTCTGCCTTTGATCCCCTAGTGGGATTTCTGAGTTGACTATTTAATCACCCTGCTCAGTCCCTGTCGCCAGGATTAGAGGCTGTCAGCCTCCAAGACCCACGCAGTAGAGCAGCTGCGTTCATCTGTAGACACAGCAGTGAGTCTCTGCCCTCTTGGTTTTCATATGATTGTGGACCTTCTGCTGCGGTTCTTCCACTTCAAAGTGTAATGCAATTTTGGCCCCAGAGTGTATCAATAGAAGGTAACTTTTAATTTGTAATGAACAGCCACTGCTGGGATTCTGTTTGTATTATTTAGAAATTTGGATTGAATTGGATCCCAATTGTAATAAGGGATTTGTAAAAGCCAGATATCTTCACACTGTTTATAAAAAGTGGATGGTTGAATAATTACTCAGTAAACATGATTAATGGTGACAAAAATATAGATTATTCCTGCTCATGAGAACTGCTTTTCCATAAAATGTTATATAGCCTCCATTACGCACATTTTTCTTTTAACTTTTTTGCTTTTATAGAAATACAGAATATCTATATTCATTTATTATAAACCTCAATTCAAAAAAGATAACAAGCATTTCTGACACGAAAGAAAGACTATTTCTTTAAAGTATGTTTTTGTGGTAGAGTTCTAAATAAGGTGTATTTATTCAGTATATTGCTGTACTTATTTTATTTCAAATATATTAATTCATGAGGTTCAAAATTAAATGTGCTTTCCCTGTAGATTAATACTCTCCTTTCCAACTTTGTCGAATAGAAGTAAATTGCTTGGTTCAATACAAACTAAGCCCATATGAGTGGCTCTTCTTCTTGTTTTTCAGAAATAGGAGACACTAAGAGTTGAAAAAACATTCATCGTTGGGAGAATTTATTTTAAAAGCATCCAAGCACCTGTACAGCCAGTAGATAAATCACCCACTATTCAACAGAAGGAAAGCACAATTAGTTTCACATTATACTAAACAAATCACCTCTTTTAGTGACAGTCAGTTTTGAGGAAAAGACAGCAAGAATGTCACAGTTGTTCCCTTCTCCCTTGTCTTTAGAAGCGAGAACTAGTCTTCTCTCAGGCTACAAGTTCTATGGGAAACAGGGTGAATGTATCATGCTGTTGGTTTAGATAAGGAGAATATATTCGTGCCTGGTATCCATATGGTTAATAACACCCACTTCATGTAATCTGCCATCACTTAACCTGAAGAAGCACGATTAGTAAACTTTGCATACACAGCTACTGCAGCATTTCAAGCAACTTCCATCTGTAATATAATGAAGGGATCAATGGGGGTCCTGGAGGAAAGAGTGCAATGCAAGCATAGAGCCTCATGCACACATGAATCCTCCATCCAAACCCCAAATCACAATGCCTCATGCTTGCAAGTCAGTCATAGCCCAGCTGGTAAAGAATCCGCCTGCAATGCAGGAGACCCCAGCTCAATTTCTGGGTCAGGAAGATCCCCTGGAGAACGGATAGGCTATCCACTCCAGTATTCTTGGGCTTCTCTTGTGGCTCAGCTGGCAAAGAATCCGCCTGCAATGCAGGAGACCTGGGTTCCATCCTGGGGTCGGGAAGATCCCCTGAAGAAGGGAAAGGCTACCCACTCCAATATTCTGGCCTGGAGAATCCCATGGGCTGTACAGTCCATGTGATCGCAGAGAGTTGGAGAGGACTGAGCAGCTTTCACTTTTCACTTTTATCCTTCTGTAGGCTAAGTTTAAATTTATTCATTAAGGTATTCATTCCACATTTATAAGGGATAATTTTTGATACATGTATATAAGAAATGCACAAAATTTCTTTACACCACACAAAAAGTAGCACATTGAGTTTGACCCTTAAGTTCAAGATTTCATTGTCTCTTCTCATGTAAATGCACACAGCCTGGAACTACATATAGAACATGTAGAATGATGTCTTAATTTTTTAAAAGACATATATTTTATCAGTAAGGATATAATATATATTGTGTGAGGAAGAAGATAAGAAGAAAAAGAAAGCAGGACTAAGGGAAAGAAGCAGAGAGAGACAATGTCAAAACATTAAAATGCACTTAAGCCTTACCCGTGCAGTTTCTTTCCTGGTGACATAAGTTTTTTCTATGCTTTGACTGGAGAAAAGATTATTAAGGGTATATATTTTGTTATTTTTAGTTGTTTAATTTATGAAGGCTTTAAAATGAAAATTGTTAGGCATTAATTATTAAGATTATATTTATAAGCAGAGCAAATTTTGCAAAGTCCTTTAGGAATTCTTTAAAAAATGATTGCCCCTGATTAATTAAATGTTGTAAATGACACTTGTAAATTTAACATATTATTTATTGTGCTTTTAAGTACTTTATTTGTCTGGTTTAACAAATAAAATCTGAGAATGAAATAATTCTTAAAATCTAATAAGTTAAATACATGATGTCCTAAGTTTTCTTAGACTGTCCAGTATCACATTTGATTATAA
>SJYQ01002230.1:1395259-1428481 GCA_006410935.1 Redunca redunca
TCGGTTCAATTTATAAAAACCCAAATAAATAAAATGGACAGTATTGTTCAATTTTAGAAATTCCATTTCTTCTATGTTCTAAGCTGTATAATTGTCAGGTTTTTATGGTTTAGATTGTAAATGTGTTCTTCCCTTTGCTAATTATGTTTTTTTTTAAGTCTTAAAAGTCTTAAAATGTGAAGGACATTTATGAATGGTAAGGGAGACACTGTATACAAATGTATATTTGTAAAAGCTATTTTTATGATTAGCATGTTTTACTGTTGATCATATATAAAAGTCAGGTGATATTGCAATTGTAAACTTAAAACTTATTTCCAACAATGTCATGTAAGAAAAGATACATTGTATGCTAGTTTTTATAATTTATTTTTAACTTATAGTTTAAAGTACTTCAGATAATAATGATAAAATACTTGAAAAATTGTATTTCTGCCCTCAATAAGCATCATTTTTATTAATAAAGAATGCAAATATTTCAGATGTGATTCAATAGTTAAAGGATTGTTGGTTTGACCTGTAATTAAATTGAGCATCCTCTGCTTGACTGAACTGAAATGATCCAATTAATATCCCATATTTCAGTCTGGGTGGGAGATCCCATGGATGGCTTTTAATGCCAATACAGATGAGAACTAGATTGGCAAGGAAGATTGTTTTGCCTTTGGATCCAAAAGTTCAAATCAGTGCATACATTGCTTCATTCCATCTCCTGTTACTAAGGATTCTCCAGTCCCTGGCATTGCAAGTGTTTCCAAATGCCCTTAGCTGTTGTCTTGTGCTGTGGAAATGGAAGAAACCATCTTCACAGACTAGGAGAATTAAGTGTATAATTTCTTAATAAATACTGCTTCTTTTAAAACAAAGTTGGTGTGTATCTTTATTCAGTTTGAATTTTTAAGTCATTTGTAATGTCACAAAATCAGTGCAATAATGAAAGCAGCATAACCTTATTAATCTGCAGACTGCATGTTCTATATGCCCACACATTATATGGGATGACATATTCTGGAGCACATTAATTTGGTATGTAATAGAAAGTCAGAGGGCCCTCAACCATGATGGAAGGAATAGTATGGATTATATTTCTAGAAAGCATATTTTTAATCCGCATACAGAATTTTGAGACAGTATTTCAGGATAGAAGGCAAAACTACTTGAATATAGGTGTTTATGATTTATGCTCTGCCCAACTAAAACTCTGCTACCAAATGATCGTCAGCTCATCATTAAAGAGCAGACAGAAAACATGCAACCTCACCAAGAGCACTTTATGGGCTTAAGGCCACTTTTTACAAAGAAATTGAGCATCTAAAATCACCTTTGTGTGTTTTCTTCTTTTTTTCTACTTTAATTTCACTAAGGTGAGTAATCCTCTTTCTCTGTCTTTTAATTATAAACTAATGCAATCTTCCACAATTTCATCCAACAAAGAATATTTTTAAAAAATTTTAGAAGAACAAAAGGAACTCTGTTATTAAAGAAAATAAATATATTGCATTTTCCTATTTAAAGTCTTCAACAATTTGCCCACTACAACCTAGAGGCTGGACCAGGAATGTGTTTCCTTTTTAAGGAAATGTGAAAGCCACAATGTAGTATACTGGCTTTAACCGTAACGAGTATTGGAGATTTTGTAATTGTTGTGTTTTAATTCTGAAGCTGCAAAGAGCCCGTATATGCTTCTGTAATGGGCTTTCCTGGTGGCTCAGACAGTAAAGAATCTGCCTGCAATACAGGAGACTTGGGTTCAATCCCTGGGTTGGGACGATCCCCTGGAGGAGGGCATAGCTACCCACTCCAGTATTCTTGCCTGGAGAATTCCATGGAGAGAGGAGCCTGGTGGGATACAGCCCATGGGGTCACAAAGAGTCGGACGTGACTGAGCGACTAAGCGCAGCACACTTCTGTAACAGAATAAAATCAATAGAGTGACTTTATAGTTTGCTGTCAGGCAGATGTATTTGCCTGGCATAATCTGATGCTCCAGAAAGGAACTGTTGCAGATACGGTCTACTAGGAAAATACACATGTATGTTTTTCCACATTTACCATTTGTCTGTCCTCAGAGTAGTCAATAAACAGTGTAACGTCTATATAATTTATTATTATAAATTAAGGACAGTACACTTTCTCAGATATTCATTAAGTACTCCCAAAGTAAAATGAATAATTCAAATGTATGAAATAATTCTTTGTTGTTGGAGTTGATTTTCTCCACACAGGCTTTGAAATATAAAACCATGGGTCTTTCTCTTTATTCACTACCCATTCCTGGCTTAAGAATTTCCTTTGATGACAAGGACGGAACAAAATATACACCAGATCAACAAAATATAGATTATTGGGGATTATGATCCCTGAAGGTTTAGTTTAATAAGTAACAAGGAAGGTTTTAATAAATGAGGAGAGGAGTGTGGACTTCTAATTCAGATAATGTCAGTCTCATGAAAGAAAGAAAAGTGGCATTTCTCAATGCATTCAAGAAAAAAATACGGGACAATAGGCCCACTGCTTGGGAGGTTAGGCAAACTGGGCACTGGTGATAACGGAAAGGGGAAAATACCAATTTTGCATCCACATGCTTCAACAAAAGAATAGTTTTCAAAGCAGAAATAACACACAAAAAATGATAGAAGTGAAAACAGAAGGTAAGAAGAAACTATTTTAAATGGATTAAAGTTCAGAAAACAGGAATTACAAATGCAAAGGCCTGCAGAGGCCTGATAAGAAATACAAATGCACAAATCAGGCCTGAAGTGAGTTAGTAGATCTTCAAGGCAACCATGAAGATGAGGAGACCCAGTGGCTATCTACTTCAAAAATGCAGACCTGGATTCACCTGTTTTCCTGATTTTTCCAGAGAAGGCAGACATCGGAGTTTTAAATGAGATTTCCTATGAATGAAACTGTACTAGGATTTAGTAGTTGCAAAACAAAACAAAGCAAAAAAATTCTACAGTATGGGGGAAGGACAGATTGAGAAAGTAGTTGGCACATATACACTAGCATGTGTAAAACAGATCACTGGTGGGCAGCTCTGTATAATAGGGAGCCCAGCCGGCTGCTCCGTGAGCTGGAGGGGAGGGGTGGGAGGGGAGAGGAGGCTCAAGGGGGAGCGGACGTGTGCAAATGATTATCTGATTTGCATTGTTGTACGGCAGAAACCACAACAACATTTTAAATCAATTATCTTCCAGTTGAAAAATTAAAAAAGAAAATTTCAAAAAGCCTATAGTAATGAGAAATAACAAGTTCAGGGTGATCTCTGTTAAGAAAAAGAAAGGAGGCTAATTACTTTACAATNTTTTTTTAAAAAGAGAATGGAGAATAAAATAAGGGTATTTAATAGCATCTGTAACATTTTTTAATTATTAGGAAAAATGTTTGAACCAAAGAGAGATCAGGCACAGTGATAAAGAATCCATCCACCAAAGCAGGAGACGCAAGAGATGCGGGAATATCTCCTGGAGTAGAAACGGCAACCCACTCCAGTGTTCTTGCCTGGAAAATCCCATGGACTGAGGAGCCTGGAGGACTGCAGCGATGAAGCTGTAAAGAGTCAGACATGACTGAGCAAACACACACACATTGGTGTTCATTTCATTTTCTCTATCCTTTTGCAGGCTTAAAATACCTTAGAATGATAAAAATGTGTGATTTACTTCGAAACATCTATATATAGGTACATAGAAGTCGCTTAGTCGTGTCCGACTCTTTGTGACCCCATGGACTGGGGCCTACCAGGCTCCTCCATCCGTGGGATTCTCCAGGCAAGAGTACAGGAGTGGGGTGCCGTTTCCTTCTCCAAGAAATATACATATTGACGACAGAGAGATATGGGTGACATAAATAGCATGTAAAAGGTAGAAATTTGGATCTTTGAATCAGTCAGAAATCTGTAAGCCTGTGATCTGCCTTTTCTAGAGACGTTCAGATTCTAAAGACTAAAACTTAAAGAAAGAGCGATGCGTTTCTCTAATGTTCTAAGCCATTCTTGCAGAGAGGAACTCATAAATGAATTTCTCATTTGTTAATGAAAAGACTTGCCATCAGCCTTCGAGGTATTTAGAACCACCCTAGGAGCCTAAACATGGTTCTTGCAAGAGTTCGGGGTGCCCGAGCATGCAGCATAGGTCCCACATTTCCCTGCTGCATCTCTAATGATAAGGACTATGCCTTCTCTATCTTTGTATCCTGTACAAATGACGCCTTTTACTTAACTAGTCATTTCTCCATAAACGCCTGTGGAATTAAATGAAAGAGGGTATGTTCTGAGTTTCTACCTACTGTATAAAAAAAAAAAAAAGCTAAAGCTATAATTTGTAAGCAACTACTATGTTCTGAGAACTATATTAATACCTTTATATGCATTATCACGAATGCACAGAAAAGCTGCAGGAGAGCTGTGGTTAGCTCCAGTTCCCAAGTCAAGAATGCAGATCATTTAATCGGTCAAATTTTAATTGGGTACCAATTCTGTGCTAAGCGCCATTCCTAACAATAGGGTCTGGCTATAAACACTGAACACTGAAGAGTCCTGTCCTTGAAAAGCTTACATTCTTAAGTGGAATGACACACAATAGGCCAGTTAACAAGCCAGTGCATAGTACTGCAGGCAATCATGACGATAGACTAGAAAAGCTGGGGAGGAATGAAAAGCTGCAGAGGTTCTACATAGGCTCACAGGGAAGGCTCCCTGCGGTGGCGTTTGGCAAGGACCTGGAGTCCGAGAGGGGGCGGACGGTGGGCCATTTCTGGCAAAGTGTCCTGAGCAGGAGGTGCAGGCTGTAAACCCCCTGAAGCAGGGATGTACGCAGTGGGTCCAGGAAAAGCAAGGAGGGCAGTGCAGCCGGGTTAGAATTAAACGTGGGACAGGAAAGTAGATAAGCCAAAGAAAAGCCTCGGTTTCAGGTCACAGAGCCTCAAACGCGATTCCGAGTTCACCAGATCCGTTAGTTGCACTGGACGCGGAGATTTTGAGCACAGGAATGAAACGATCCAACTTAAAAGAACCACTTGGGCTGCCAAGTCCAGAATAGACTCCAGAAAAGTAAAGAACCCGCAAGTCCCTGCACTCTAGGTTGATAAACAGCTCTGTGAGTCTGGCCTGTCCCTAGACTGGTCTGCTCAGAGCAGAGAAGCTTGCTCACTTGTTCAGCAAATCTGTGTTGAGCCCTTACTGTATCCCATATGTGTGCTTGATGGTGGGCATGCAGGGGTGACACAGAACCTCTTTGCTCAGGGCACCTAGTCTAGTGAATAAGAAAATACCAACATTATTCCAGCCTTCACCCCTGTCTCCTGAGGAGCAGACATACCTTTCTGAAGGGAGGTCAAGCAGGTATCCCCTCATATCTTGATGGAAAGATCTGTGTTATGTGCTCCTTCCTAAATAACAACTTGTAAGAGAGACAGAGAGATTTATATAACTGGCTTAGGTCACTGGTTCTCAACCCTGTCTATACTTAAATGACCTGGGCAATTAAACAAACAAACAACAACAACAACAACTAACTAAATTGGAGTAATATTAGAAACTAGCTGAATAAAAATAGAATAAAAAATTTTTTAAACAACATTGCAAATTAAAAAGAGCGCTCTCTGCCCAAGTCCTGTTCTTTACAGCTCCGATGGAAGTGGACGGACATGCGTGTTTCAATTTAACTTTGTTCAACCTGCTGAAACAGAGAAGCATAGGTGCTCCAAAGTAACACGCAAAGCTTGGATTCACCACAACTTCCTACCCTGATTCCTCAAATATTGAGAAACCAAATTCTCCACGTACAAACTCTCTTCCAAGTCAGTCTCGTGGTAACATGCCTGCCTATTCATTAGCTCCTTCCTTTCCACAGCTGTGGAGACACTGAACTGCCCAGCACACGAAATCACGGGTGGCTGAACAGCATAAAAATGATAGCCTGTCAGCCACCCCTTCTTTGAATGAAGACCCTGAAATAGCGAAGGACAGGCAAGGCTGATGTGCTGCAGCTCACGGGATCGCAGAGCTGGACTTGACTTAGCAGCTGAACACGGGCTGAGAACCACTGGCATCAGCCAGGTATAGAAATTTATCTCCCTAACAAGTTATGACTTAGGAAGAAGCATGCAGTGCACTTCTTTCTATCAAGATATGAGGGGCTTCCTGCTGGATCTCCCTTCAGAAAGGATGTCTGCTCCTCAGAAGACAGAGGAGAGAGTTGGGTTCTTTGTTCTTGCTTGCAAACCAAGCTGTGTAAGAATGTGAGGTCTGGAATTCCTACAGCCGCCTCTCAATGATGAAGAAAGTAGCCAACATATTAAAAATGGCAGAGAAAAACAAAGGAAAATACCTGGGATTTTATAATGTCTTTGTGCCACTAAATGAAAAGGGCTGGATCCACGCTGCCACTAGACTTACTATGTGAGTTTAAAAATATATTTGTTCCTTATTTCAAATAACTTAGAGTTGTGTTTTCTGTTAAATACAGCTGGACGAAAGTCCCAAATAATTTTTGTAGTTAGTTAAAAAAAAAAAGAAATTAGAAGTAGTGAATATTGGAGGAAAAAGTTTTTAGGGTTTTGTTTTTAAATAATATATGTCAAAAAAGAGCTTCCTGTTTTGGTGCTCCATTATGGCAGAGAGCAAAATAGTTAAAATAGGAGAAAATATCTGTTAATCCAGAACAAACCAAACTAGCCAAAGTATTTCTGTGTACTGCAAATTGTGCCAGAGACTATGGCAAGTAACCTGCCGTAGAAGCCTGAATCTTGGACAGGGAAGTGACCTCATGCGAGCAGTGAGAGACGGTCAAGAAAGCCCCCTCCTGCCCTGTGACTGCAAACAGGAGACGCAACCCTGCATTCACAGATGGGCGCGTGAGCAGAGAGAGCAACACCAACTATCTCCAAAACAAGCTGCATTCTAAAGAAGAGGGGATGTTTCAGCCAAAATGCGGAGATGATCAGATTTCTAAAAGTACCTTTTTCATAAAACAGGAGAAAGTTTTCAAAACAATTGTTCTGTTTTTTATAAAGGGTTATAAAATATAATAAAATGTGACCACAGATGCATTTTTCAAAGAACTGATATAAACACAGTAATTTTTAACGAAAATACAAGAATCCCCGGAACAAAATAAACAAAAGCAAACTTCTTGGTTCATCAAACCAAGTAATTGTTTTGTAGGGAAAATTCAAGAGGTTTCCAAAGAGTACAGAGTAAAAGTGAGAGGTGAACATATAAAAAGATGACATTAAAGGCTGATAATCCTTCAATTGAAAATAAATTAAAAAATCAAAAAACCCTGAGAGTAGAGAGAGAAGATCCAACATAAATATCACAGGTGATTCTCAAGAAGAAAACAGATCAAAACCAAAGTTGTGAAAATCAGACACCGTTGAAGACAGTTTGGAAAGACTGAAAAGGATTTCCATATTCTCAGAAATGTCCATTTTAAAAGAAAATCCAACATCATAAAGAAAAAAAACGTAGAAAGTTCTCAGTCATTCCAAAACAGGGAAAATTGAAGTTCTGAGAAGAAACATTTTATGTTCAAAATGCTACACCTACAAACCTGCACTTCATGTGTTAAGGCACCAGGGAAATATTTCAGATATCAATACTCAGAACACATATCATTCACATTAAGTTTCTAAAATATTTACAGAAAAATTTACCTGAAAGCATTGTACTATATGATTTCAAAAACTAAAAACATTGCGAGAGACATGTATAATACAAATAGCTAATGATAATCACTCCGTTCAATAAATCAGAGAATTGTACATATATACTGCTATGATATTTATAAAATGAAATATAAAAATAATGAACAAAAACTTAAAAAACATAATTTTATGTAAATATAATCGCTGTTAAACAACAACCTGGTTAATAATTCCAGATTGAGTTAGAGCAGTTCATTAGGAGAGGACAAGAGAAGGAAATATGTTGATGTCTCATCTTATATTCATTTAACAAATGACTGTGTATTGAGAGTGTCAGACTCTCTCCTAGGTTCTTAGAATGCATCAGTGAATAAAAGAGATGAAACCCTCAACCTTGGTGAAATTTAGAATCACAAGTGCCAAGTCTATATTTTATATAAAAGCAACTATTAACAAAATGAGAGACAGAGTATAAATTCTCAAAGACGACAAAATCGAGCATGACACCGTCTGCACCCCCAGAGGAGAAAGGAAGGTGGGAGAGGACGGGGGAGGGAAGGAGGGGGACAGAGGGAGGCAGGCAGGCCCTTGAGCCTGAAGCAAAGCTTTGCTTTTCACACCGAAATACAGAATGAGAAAACACCACCTGGAATGATAAATGAAACCGCTTAATCACCCTACTGAGTGTAGAACCAACCAATATTGGGCTAGCCATATCTGCGATGTGTTGCTTAGAACAGTCATAAGAAAAATAACACTAAAAAGTTAAAAATGAAGAAATAAATCTTCAAAAGAACGGTAAGTTCAGCGGTTTCACAAATATCACCGGCTATTCCTGAATATTCAAAGAACGGTTCATTTCCCTGCCATGAAATCCATTTTAAGATACATAAAGACTTCAGTTCAGTTCAGTTCAGTTCAGTTGCTCAGTCGTGTCCGACTCTTTGCAACCCCATGAACTGCAGCACGCCAGGCCTCCCTGTCCATCACCATCTCCCGGAGTTCACCCAGACTCACGTCCGTTGAGTCAGTGATGCCATCCAGCCATCTCATCCTCTGTCGTCCCCTTCTCCTCCTGCCCCCAATCCCTCCCAGCATCAGAGTCTTTTCCAATGAGTCAACTCTTCGCATGAGGTGGCCAAAGTACTTACTGGAGTTTCAAAGAACACCCAGGGCTGATCTCCTTCAGAATGGACTGGTTGGATCTCCTTGCAGTCCAAGGGACTCTCAAGAGTCTTCTCCAACACCACAGTTCAGAAGCATCAATTCTTCGGTGCTCAGCCTTCTTCACAGTCCAACTCTCACATCCATACATGACCACAGAAAAAAAGAAGACTTAGTCTACCTAATTCATTTTATGAAGACAGTATGACTATCCCATAAAATCTTGATCAAAAAGTAACACCCCAAAGTCAAATATAAATAGCTCTCTAATATAGACATAACTGAAATAAAACAAAATATAAGCAAGAAATTCAACAAGATGTAAAAGATTCTCTATGAATAACTAGAACTTCATGACAAAAATTCCCACATCCTCTCATATACAGGTACATACTTGTGCATGAGCAACTGTGCAAACATTTCTCTGGTGATTCGCTGGGCAAGAATCCACCCGCAATGCAGGAGATGCAGGTTGGATCCCTGAGCCGGGAAGATCTGCTGGAGAAGGAAATGGTAACCCATGCCAGAATTCTTGCCTGGGGAATGCCATGGACAGAGAAGCCTGGAAGGTCCATGGGGTTGCAAAAGAGCGGAACACGGCCTCGCAGCTAAACAACAGCAACCACTGCAAACATGCACCCTTACAAGAATCGTAAAATAACACTATGCTTCATACCATAACAGATGTCACAGCTGAACTTACATTAATACAAGAATACCCTCTACTTAATATTTCTAACTTGGTCTAGGTGAGCAAGTTAGTGCTGCTGCTGCTAAGTCGCTTCAGTCGTGTCCGACTCTGTGCGACCCCAGAGACGGCAGCCCACCAGGCTCCCCCGTCCCTGGGATTCTCCAGTCAAGAGCGCTGGAGTGGGGTGCCATTTCCTTCTCCAATGCATGAGAGGAAAAATGAAAGAGAAGTCACTCAGTCATGTTCGACTCTCAGTGACCCCATGGACTGCAGCCTACCAAGCTCCTCCATCCATGGGATTTTCCAGACAAGAGTACTGGAGTGGGGTGCCATTGCCTTCGCCAATGCAGGAAAGTGAAAAGTGAAAAAAGTGAAGTCGCTTAGTTGTGTCCGACTCTCAGCGACCCCATGGACTGCAGCCCACCAGTCTCCTCCATCCACAGGATGTTCCAGGCAAGAGTACTGGAGTGGGTTGCCATTGCCTTCTCTGGCAAGTTAGTGCAGCAAAGCAATAAAGAGAAATTAATAGTATGACAATTAGAAAGATGAGAATATTTTTTGATTGCATAGGATGTGATTGTCAACCTTAAGACCCAAGAAAGTAAGAAAAAAATACTATTAGGCTTAATTATGAGTTAATTTTTCAATATTTTAAAAAGTACAGGTGAATATAGCTTTATATTACACACACAATAACTGTGGAAAATCTAATGAATAATAATTGTTTTTATAATGTTAAAGTACCCACTTAAAATACTGAGGAATAAACCCAATAAGAAACGCACTAAGCTACATAGTGCACACCACAAAATTTTATTCATAAAATAAAAGATACAAATATATGAATAGATAAAAGGTGCCACTAGCTGGTAAGTTTTGAAGTTTTAAATAAATCAATCCCTTGTACAGTAATTCAATATAAAATTTTCCCTAAGTCCCAAAGATCTTCTCTACTCCTTGGCTTTCATGCCATTTTATATGCTGATAAATCCCAAATTTTACTTATCATCCTGGCCTCTCATTTTCTACAGCCAACTTTTCAGTGGACAGTTTCACTTAGATGCCCCACAAACATGTCAAACTCAGCTCTTGATCTTCCACCCAAAATGGATCCTATTCTAGAGAATCCATCTCTGTTAACGATTACCCCTATCTACTCACCGAGAACGTGCTCAGTGGTGTCTGACTCTTTGTGACTCTATGGACTGTAGCCCACCAGGCTCCTCTGCCCATGGGATTTTCCAGGCAAAAATACTGGAGTGAGTTGCCATTTTCACCTCCAGGGGATCTTCCTGACCCTGGGATTAAAAGTATGTCTCCTGCATTGCAGGTGGATTCTTTAATGCTAAGCCATCAGAGTAACCCATTTACTCACCATTAAACCAGAAACCGAGGAGTCGTCTTAGATTTCTTCTCTCACTTTTGTCTCCAATTTCCCATGGTATTTTATTGCTTCTAGCCCCGGGATTTCTTTGGAGGGAATGATGCTGAAGCTGAAACTCCAGTACTTTGGCCACCTCATGCGAAGAGTTGACTCACTGGAGAAGACTCTGATGCTGGGAGGGATTGGGGGCAGGAGGAGAAGGGGATGACAGAGGATGAGATGGCTGGATGGCATCACCGACTCGATGGACGTGAGTCTGAGTGAACTCCGGGTGTTGGTGATGGACAGGGAGGCCTGGCGTGCTGCGATTCATGGGGTTGCAAAGAGTCGGACACGACTGAGCAACTGAACTGAACTGAACTGAACTGATCCTCATACATACCCTGGGTCTTTTTACTTTTCTCAATTCCATATAATATTCCAGAAACCACCCCCCAAATGCGCTCCTTGTTTCCACACCACCTACCGCGCTGCAGTCCATGGCATCGCAAAGAGTCGGCCACGACTGAGCGATGGAACTGAGCTGATAGCTCCAACCTAAAGGCGACCTTTCTAAAAATCTCAGTGCAAATTGTACACCTTTATTCCAAAACCTAAATATTTTCTCAATTAGCCTCAATATTAGCCTAAACATTATTTCAATTAGCCTAAATATTTTCTCAAATCCATTAGAGTAAACCCAAAGCCCTTGCTGTTCCCCATGAGGCTCCAAAGAGCCAAACCTTTCCAGCCTTCCCTGCCTCTTCTCTGTCATCAACAAACTGGAGTCTCTCACACTTCAGCCTCTCGCCTTTGCTAGTCTCGTGTCCAAAAAGCTGACCCTCCACCTCTTCATTACCAGCTAAGGGTTTACACCATCCAGAGGTAGTCTGCCCCATCCTTTGCCCTGACTCCATTACTCTTTACCAAAGCATCTGGATGGTTTGTTTTGTGGCATTTCCTGATTTGTAATTTACATGCTTGTTGATGTTTTTACTGCCCGTCTTCCCAACTATACTATAGCTCTTGAGAAGAATGGGTTCTTCTGAACCCAAATGGGTCTGTTTGTTCAACATTCAGCATTTAGCTCAGTGCCTTGCAATAGCGTAAAACCAGTGACAGCATCAATGAAATTTGGGTTTTAATGGAAATCTTGTTTATTTTAAATTCTACCTTTTGACCAATAAATAAAATAAATAACAAAAAATTAATAATAAAGAATTCTGAAGGAAAGCAATGAAGGACAGAGAACTTGGTATTCCAGAATGTTAAGAAATCAAAGACAAAAAAGTAGGAAAGAATTTTAAAAATGGCAGCAGATTATTAAATAGACTAGATCATCCTGGAAAGACCCCATTATATGTAAGAACTTAATATTTGATAAAAGTATTATATCAATAAAAATGATACAATAATTAATAAAACTGAGGCAGTTGATTAGGTACTGAAAATATATATAAAATTTAATGCCAATCCTTACACTGCTTATCACAATAAATTAAACATTTACATTTGAAGTTAGTATTTTTAAACAAACTTTCAAAACACTTTAAGCTCTCAACTAACGCTATCCCTTCTCTGGATACAGAAGAACTTTCTATGCATAAAAACAGTAAGAACTCAGTAGGGAAAAGATTTTATCACCAAAAAAAAAAAGAAATGTTTGTAAGTCAACATTATCAAACAAATAAACTGTAAGCAGCTTTGAACGTTTAAGGTTAATATCCAGTTTTAGGAAAAGATTAAGCTGATGAGAGACTTCAAGCACATCAGTAGATATCTTGGCAAACGGCACAGACAATTTGCAAACCTGACAGCCTTGAATCCCAGCTAGCTGGAGACAGGGCATCTCCTGGGCACTGGCTCCCGGAACTGGACATGGTCTTCCCACTAATGTGCTTGGCTCGGGAGCTAGGATGACTTACTTGTCTACATAACCTTATAGGAGAGTTGTCAGGATTATTCTTTAGCAGTGGTGATGTGCTGCTGGATATAACAGAAACCGGTGAAGTGATAATTCTGCTTCTTTTTCACCTTTGCAAAAGTTGCCAGCCCCACAGGGCATGAGAACAATAAGAAAGTTGCATGGATATATATTTCATCTGCTTCTGCTCTGTGTAGCCATACCTTTTCTGATAAATTTTGCATCTTTTTCCAGACTGAGGCTTTATAGAATTATGTGTGTATGTCATTTCTTCTGACTGATCCAAACACAACTGAAATTCTGCTATGACTAAATAGCTAATAAACATAAGATTGCAAATTAAAGTAGCATTGAGATTCTGTTTAACAGCTATAAAAATAGCAGATATTAAAACATATATAATATTCGGTTTTGATTAGGAAACAGTGGGGGTCAAACTCATAAATTCGCATACGTAAGTACTCTCATAAAATGCTAGTGGGAGTATTAACTGGCAAACTTTCTGGAAAGGGATTCGACAATATATCTCAATATGTTTCAAGAACATTGGCAAATTGTGCAACCATTGATTATGTAGAATTTCTAATGACATTGTGACAAGTTTAGAATTAAATACGGGCAGAAACAGGGAAGGGGATCAAGACAGCAGGGGAGGATGGCCCTGAGCTCATCTCCCTGCACAAACACATCAAGAGGGCATCATCACGGGGAATAAATCGAACTGAGAACAACCCGAGGACTGGCAGAAGCGCTCTGCAACAACTGAAGCTCCCGCTCTTGTTTTTGCTGACTGTATAGAGCTTCTCCATCTTTGGCTGCAAAGAATATAATCAATCTGATTTCAGTATTGACCATCTGGTGATGTCCATGTGTAGTCTTCTCTTGTGTTGTTGGAAGAGGGTGTCTGCTATGACCAGTCCGTTTTTTTGGCAAAACTCTATTAGCCTTTGCCCTGCTTCATTCTGTACTCCAAGGCCAAATCTGCCTGTTAACCAGGTATCTCTTGATTTCCTACTTTTGCATTCCAGTCCCATATAATGAAAAGAACATCTTTTGGGGGTTCTACAAGGTATTGTAGGTCTTCATAGAACCATTCAACTTTAGCTTCTTCAGCATTACTGGTCCAGGCATAGACTTGGGTTACCGTGATACTGAATGGTTTGCCCTTGATCATTATGTCGTTTTTGAAACTTCATCCAAGTACTGCATTTCGGACTCTTTTGTTACTACTCCATTTCTTCTAAGAATCAGTCCTTCCAATGAATAGTCAAGATTGATTTAATTTAGGATTGACTAGTTTGATCTCTTTGCAGTCTCAGGGACTCTCAAGAGTCTTCTCCAGCATCACAGTTCAAAAACATCAATTCTTCAGCACTCAGCTTTCTTTATGGTCCAATTCTCACATCCATACATGACTACTGGAAAAACCATAGCTTTGACTGTTCAGACCTTTGTTGGTAAAGTAATGTCTCTGCTTTTTAATATGCTGTCTAGGATGGTCATGGCTTTTCTTCCAAGGAGCAAGTGTCTTTTATTTTCATAGCCTGCAGTTACCACCTGCAGTGATTTTCAAATTCAAGAAAATAGTCTCTCACTGTTTCCATTGTTTCCCCATCTATTTGAAATGAAGTGATGCCATAATCTCAGTTTTCCGAATGCTGAGCTTTAAGCCAGCTCTTTCACTCTACTCTTTCACTTTCATCAAGAGGCTCTTTAGTTCTTCTTCACTTTCTGCCATAAGGGTGGTGTTATCTGCATATCTGAGGTTATTGATATTTCTCCTGGCAATCTTGATTCCAGCTTGTGCTTCATCCAGGCCAGCATTTCTCATGATGTACTCAGCATATAAGTTAAATAAGCAGTGTGACAATAAACAGCCTTGACATACTCCTTTCCCAGTTTGGAACCAGTCTGTTGTTTCATGTCCAGCTCTAACTGCTGCTTCTTGACCTGCATACGGGTTTCTCAGGAGGCAGGTAAGTTGGTCTGGTAGTCTCATCTCTTGAAGAATTTTCCACAGTTTATTGTGATTGACACAGTCAAAGGCTTTAGCATAGTCAATGAAGCAGAAGTAGATGTTTTTCTAGAATTCTGTGATCCAGTGGATGTTGGCAATTTGATCTCTAGTTCCTCTGCCTTTTCTCAATCCAGCTTGAACGTCTGCAAGTTCTCGGCTTATGTACTGTTGAAGCCTAACTTGGAGAATTTTGAGCATTACTTTGCTATCATGTGAGATGAGTGCAATTGTGTAGTCGTTTGAGCATTCTTTGGCATTGCCTTTCTTTGGGAATGGAATGAAAACTGACCATTTCCAGTCTGGTGAACACTGCTGCATTTTCCAAATTTGCTGGCATATTGAGTGCAGCACTTTCACAGCATCATCTTTTAGGAGTTGAAATAGCTCAGCTGAAATTTCATTGCCTCCACTAGCTTTGTTCATAGTGACTTCCTAAGGCCCACTTGACTTCGCATCCCAGGATGTCTGGCTCTAGGTGAGTGATCACACCACTGTGAGTATCTGGGTCATGAAGATCTTTTTTGTACAGTTCTTCTGTGTATTCTTGCCACTTTCTTCTTAATGTCTTCTGCTTGTTTAGATCCATACCATTTCTATCCTTTATTGTGCCCATTTTGCATGAAATGTTCCCTTGGTTTCTCTAATTTTCTTGAAGAGATCTCCAGTCTTTCCCATTCTATTGTTTTGCTCTACTTCTTTGCACTGACCACTGAGGAAGGCTTTCTTTTCTCTCCTTGCTATTCTTTAGAAATCTATATTCAAATGGGTATATCTTTATTTCTCTCCTTTGCTTTTAGCTCTCTTCTTTTATCAGCTATTTGTAAGGCCTCTTCAGACAATCATTTTGCCGTTTTGCATTTCTTTTTCTTGGAGATGGACTTGATCACTGCCTCCTGTACCATGTCACAAACCTCTGTCCATAGTTCTTCAGACACTCTATCAGATCAACAACTCCAGTCTTGAGTGTATATCTGAGAAAAAACAGAAATACTAATTCAAAAATATATATGCACACCAATGTTTATTGCACCATTATTTACAATAACCAAGATATGGAAGACACTTAATACTTCATCAACAGCCAAACGGATTTAAAAAAAACTCAGCCATGAAAAGGAACAAAATGTGCCATTTGCAACAACATGAATAAAGCTGGAAGGTATTTTTCTCTGTGAAATAAGTCAGGCAGAGAAAGGCAAATATTGTATGTTAACACATATGTGAAATCTGAAAAGTAAATTTTTTTTATTTTTTTTATTTTTTTAAAATTTTTATTTTAACTTTAGTTTACTTTACATTACTGTATTGGTTTTGCTAAACATTGACATGAATTCACCACGAGTGTACATGCGTTCCCAAACATGAATCCCCTCCCACCTCCCACCCCATACCATCTCTCTGGGTCCTCTCCTTGCACCAGTCCCAAGCATCCTGCATCATGCATCGGGTTTTAAATGAACATAATAAAACAGAAATAGACTCACACATATAGAGAACAAATGAGTGGTCATCTGTGGACAGAGAGTTGGGAAAGAGGAAGATAAGGTAGGGGATTAAGAGATACAAGGTACTATGTATAAAATAAAGAAGCTGCAAGTACATATTGCACAACACAGGGAATACAGCCAATCTTTTACAGTTTCAAATGGAGTATAATCCATAAAAATACTGAATAACTATGTTGTATATCTGAAACCATACAGTATTATAAATCAACTTGCAAAACATTTTTTAACCCAAAAAAGATAAAATGTATAGGAATAAACTTAACCAAGGAGGTGAAAGACCTATATGCTGAAAATGATAAAATATTGATAAGGAAATTGAAGGTGATTCACAATGGAAAGATATCCCATACTCTTGATTAGAAGAATTAATTGTTAAAATGTCCATACTACCCAAAGCAATCTCCAGACTTAACACAGTCACTGTTGAAATAGAGAAATGCACCTACAATATCACTACCACATATAATCGTAGTACGTGTTGATTTCCCTGAACCAAAAAGCTTTGTATTGAACCTACAAATGGTCATTCTACAACATCAGTGCAACTGGGGCAAGAGATCTATCAGAAAAAATAATTATCAGACTTCAACAGCTTGTTACAAGTTGCTACAAATATTTCTACATTCTGTAGATGAAGCCCTCCGCAGAATTAGGGGCATGGGTGAACTGTATCTAACAATTTTTATAGATAGCAGTGAACTACTTACCCATCAGTTCACACCCACTTTTGGATTATCTATCTTAGAAACTCAAATCTCAGCCCTCAGTTCCTTGTCAAATTCCCTTTGGATACCATTCAACACTCAGGGTAAAACTTGAGCAGAAAAATACCTTATTCACTGGCAATCAGGGTAGAATTAAGGAGTGAAAGAAGTCAAGGCAAAAATCCATAAAATGTGCTAACTTGAGTTATTAGAAATAGAAGAAGGATAAAATTTTATTTACCAAGACATTTCTTGAAAAAAGAACTATAAGCACTTATAAGGATGACTGTGACTTCCCTTTTGCTCAAAGAAGGCCAACAATAAAGAAGGAATGGATGGAACCTTACTAACTCGGATCTTCTTTTCTGTTCACGGAATATTTAAATGAGGGATCAACCCCCAGATATCCTCCTCCATTCTTCTACCTTTCACCTTCACATCAACACATATGCACAACACACACACAAACAATTGTGTCAAAGAAATTTTTAATGATCGTATATTAGAAAACGCCCAAAGTTATTAGCCTGACACAGGTACATAACAGGTTATATACCTCTCGGAGGATCTAGTCTATAGGCAAAACTAACCCAGCGAAAGATATTCTTTGCTTGTCTGTTTTGGACATTAATGAAATGCCAGCTAAACTGAAAATTTTCAAAATATGTCTTCTACATATATCCCATCCACAACTCTGTCCCATGATCCAATAATCAATGTTTACTAGCTCCTTTTCAAGTTGAAACTGAAAGCCTTTTGAGCAAAGCCATCCATGAATTTCATAGTCTTCTGGCTTCTTGCTGTATAGCATTTAAATGCTATACAGTGATTTTTGAGCCAAAATCACTGCAGCCATGAAATTAAAAGACACTTGCTCCTTGGAAGGAAAGCTATGACGAACCTAGACAGTATATTAAAAAACAGAGATACCACTTTGCTGACAAAAACCTGTATAGTCAAAGCTATGATTTTTCCAGTAATCATGTACAGATGTGAGAGATGGACCATTAAGAAGGCTAAATGCCAAAGAATTGATCAAACCAGAAAAGACCCTGATGTTGGTAACGACTGAAGGCAAAAGAAGAAAGGGGCTGCAAAGGATGTGATGGTTAGATAGTATCACCAACTCAATGGACGTGAATCTGAGCAAATTGGGAGATAGTGGAGGATAGGCAAGCCTGGTGTGCTGCAGTCCATGGGATCTCAAAAAGTCAGACACAACTTAGCTACTGAACAGCAAAACCAACCATGTTTAAAGTTTAGAAAGAACAGCCTCATTCAGGGCCGCTTATTCATCTCTCAACTTCAGTTCTCTCTGTTTACCTCCAAACAAACAGACAAAAAGAGCATCCAAGTTCAGCTTTGCTGTCAATTTTCTGTTCCAGTGAAAGAAACTTTGATGTAAAAATCCTCTCTGGAGTCATAATTTGCCTTTATGCATTGTGTTCTGTTTATGTTATTTTTAGATATCTTCAAAATTCTAGTTTTACCCTTACGCTTGGGAGAAAGTATTATTACCTTTTTAATGATTTTGTTTGTTAGGCTTTAAGGCTGAAAGCATCTTTTCTTTATAGATAAATAGAAAAAAGTCTGTGTAGAAGACTAGCCTTCTCTTTAGGCTTCCTGAATTATTTTTCTAATGCATTAAATTCCTTCTTGACAACTGTAGGCTTCAAAGCAAGTCAAATGAGATTAGTTCATTGTAGTTAATATAAAAGGCTTTATCTTTTAAAAAGTGTCAAAACTACTATCAGAAACTCTCAGAAACCAAATGCATTTTTACTGACCTTTTTTCATTTTGATACTTTCTCTTTCACCTTGCTGTAACTGGCAATGCAGTGAAAGTTAGTCTATCATTAAAAAAAAAATTTATCATTTCAGTATATTTTCAATTTATTAATCTTCAACCTTCATCTTTAAATAGAATATACATTCTTACTGTCTAAATCTCTCTAATGCACAGATATGGTCACATTACTTTCCTTGTTTAAAAACCAAAATTATATTACTCTAAAACATGAATGACTTGGTATTCCCTAAATACTCAATCCAGCATTTGACATCCAGAATTATCTGGAATCAATTTACATATCTGGGCTTCTCTGTTCCTATTTTCCTGTATGCGTGTGTGTGCTTAGTCATGTTCAACTTTTGCACCCTTTTAGACTGTAGCCCACCAAGCTCCTCTGTGCACGGGATTTTTCAGGTAAGAATACTAGAGTGGGTTGCCATTTCCTCTTTCAGGGGATCTTCCCAACCCAGAGATCAAATCTGCATCCCTTGTGTCTCCTACATTACAGGGAGGTTACCACTGAGTCACTGGGGAAGTAAAATGTTTTTAGCAAAAAAACACACTTCAGTCTCTCATTTCATTAAAATTAACCAAACATAGTTGACTCTTGAGCAAGTCTGGTGTTAGGGTTGCCAACCCTTCAAGCAGTCAAAAATCTTCATATCACTTACCATCAGCCAGATACACAGTTCCTCCACAGATCCAACTGACCACAGGTCCTGGGGCACTGTAGTATTTACTACTGAAAAAAATTCAGGTATAAGTGGACTTCCATATTTCACATCTGTGCTGTTCAACAGCCAATTGCACTTTAAATATTTGTATAATATCCATTGTAATTTATGCACTATTCCGGCTAGAAAAGCTCTGCCTTTTCTGGGAGCTGCTAATGCTCTTATTCCCTCTTCTCCTTTATATTTAATAAAACTGTGCATGTACACATACATTTATATACACCCAATTTATTAGGAATGAAGGTGGGCACTATTTATAATTGTTTGCTCATTTGCTCTCATTCATTGTTTATAGAGAACATCCTGCAGACACAAAGGATTGTAAAACAAAATCAGTTTTTAAGAAGTCACAATCTAAGGAGGCTGACAGAAGCATGAACTAAAGAGTAAATACTGAGTGATCCTTTTGTGCTGATACTGAATGGTGGCAAGGGTGAGCTACTCTGAAGGACGAGGTCCACCCAAGCCAGACGTGAATCACCAAAGGGAACACTGCACAGAGCCTGGCTCCCAAGGATCAACTGTTATATCCTGGTTGGGTTAAGTGTGGACTCACTGATTTCTAGCAAGTCAGCAAGTCCCAGAATGCTGTTTCAACCCTCTTATTAGGACTCCATTCTCATTCTCTTCCCTTTTATCTAGTTTAAGCACAACCTATATATATGGCTTCATTTTAGATGCCGTGACGGTTGCCTTTCACACCAGATTTAAACCACTCATACTCATACTTAATAAAACATGGTTATCAAAAATCTATCGATAATTTCACTACTGTAATTATGAAAAATGTTTCTGTCATTAAATTGTGCCAAATCTAGATTTAATTATCTTATTAATGTCATTAGTAAAGCTCATTTATCATCTATACAATGAACTAGATTAGAGTTTCATTATATAATCAACAAAACTGGCCCTTTACAAAAGTTAGGGTGACTGTGAAATATTAAATTTTCTTTCTCATGTGCCAATTGAATTGTCATTTTTATTTTTTATATGTAATTTAAATAGAGCATTTATTGACCACCTGTTAAATGTAGGTCCCTACTTAATAGAAGAAAACTGCAAAGTAATTCAAACCAGAATTCAAGCTATAGCCTCAAGCAAAAATAAAATAAATAAGAATGACTTTTTCCAATTTGACTTCTAGAATAAAAACTTCCCTTTCTATGCCTGAAGAGTAGAAGAGCCAAGGATATAAATGTTTGATAACCTGAAATAAATCTGTCAGGAAAGAAATCTAGCTGCTACTTAGAGGAAAAGAGTAGCCAGAAAGGATATGAAGCAATCTGAATTCTCACTCTTGACAACTTCAAGTTTATTACAGAAGACCTCATACCCTGGGAAGCTTCAGAATGTCTCAGTTAAATAATGTTCAATTCATTTTGATTACCTCCCAGGATTCCTGAAGAATAGTTTTAGCAAGCGTTAGAGAACACTGAGGTAAAATGCCTTGTAACTCCTTTGAAGATTCCGTGTTGAGGCAGATGAATCAAATACATGCTTCCTGTGAGTCTCTGAGTGAATAGTCTCTACCTGGGAAGCAAAAGAATACGTGTGAAGGGCTCATTTTTGGTGGATTAATGACAGTCTCATCACACAAAATGTTCTATTTCCCCTCATAACAGCAGCCTCAGCGCGAGCTATAGACATTGGATGAACATATGTCTGGGGGGAAATGCTGCTCCAGAAGCCACGGAAGACAGCTGGCCACGGATAGAGCCGGCATCAAATATGGCCTTGTTAAAACTATGGTGTGTTGCTGATCCCGTTCCGGACGCCACCTGTCTTGCATTCGCACTTTTCGCTGAATCCAGGGTAGGCAAGGCCTGAGCCAAGAGGCTGGAAGAAGACACGAGGAGCCGGAGGGCCTGCAGACACGTTCATTCTCTCCTGGCTGACGCAGCAGCCGTAGCAGCAGCCATAACATTACCTCAGCCAACATAACCATGGGGTCGCTCCAAGGGGACCCCAGGGCGGCCAGAGCCCCAGCTACTGTGGCGAAGCCCGTACAGGTGTACCTCACAAGGAAGACCACGGCCCAGCTCGCACCTCGTGACACACACGCACAGTGCTCTGTGTGGCCTCAGCTGGCGCAGAACCGTGCAAAGTCGCGGTCTGCAGAACGTGGGCAGGAGGGCGCCAGCGCGTGGGTGACAGAGCCCGAGCGGCGCCATCTTACTCATTTCCTCGCCTACGGAACTGTGGACCTGGCGCTCACACGGAGCGAGCCGCAAGAAGTCCAACGGCTGGGCACGCTGCCTCTGTTCACTCACCTAACTTACCTCAGGTGTATCTCTGTACAAGCTCCTTGGCTTGTGAGCAACTCAGAGGAAGAGAATGCGAGAGGAATCCCAGCTGACTTATGTGGAATCAACCAACTCAAATAGTAACGTCTAAATATAGCTGAAGAACTTCTGCGTTAAACTTAGCACCTAAGAGTTAGAAATTAATTTTCTGCAGCTCGGGAATAAGTGAACAAAAATATGTTCCGTTATAAAAGAAAATCCTACATTTTCATCTTTGAGATATATGTTGTGCTTAGTCACTCAGTCCTGTCTGACTGTTTGCAACTCCATGGACTGTAGCCCACCAGGCTCCTCTGTCCATGAGGATTCTCCAGCCAAGAATATGGGAGTGGGTTGCCATGCCCTCCTCCAGGGGATCTTCCCAACCTAGGGATCGAACCCAGGTCTCCTGAATTGAAGGTGGGTTCTTTACTGTCTGAGTCACATATGGTCAACTACAAAAGCTATGATGGTAATATCTAACTGGTCCTGTTAGTATACAAGATTTTTAAGTAAAATCATGAGAAGTTTCAACTAATCCAGTCTCTGAAATTTAAGTACCTAAAAGAGTTATTTTAAGCCATATTTCTTGAAATGATAAAATGATTTGATGAGAAAGTGAAAAATTAAAAGGAATAAAATTAGTCTTCCATGCAATTCAGCTATTTTGAGCACAAGTTTAGGCAACAACTTTAAAAAACTTTGTTACAGTTCTATTATTAATTTCCAAATATGCTATGCTGTTATTGGTTAAAATAATTTGTATTCAAATATTCATTTTATTCATTAATTCAGTCAATGTGTTATTATGAAACCCCAAGAAGATCAGGCACTGAGGCTATAGAGACATAATCTCTCCCGGCAGGGATCCTATGATCTCATAGGGAGACAGATATGTACACACATAATTCTGATGCCTTGTGGTAAATGTAACAGTACAATAATGAATGAGGTATAATGGTAGTGCAGGTTCAGTTTGGCTTGAGACAGTTAGCTAGCACTAGCCAGGCAGAAAAGGAGACCACGGCAAGCAGCAGGAAAACGTATGGAGGTCGGCAGCAGTGGCATTTCCAGGGACCTATGAAAGAATGAGGATAATTTGTGTTTGGTCTCTGTGGTACTTCTATGCTTGTTTCCAGGAAAGCCAGGAGCCATGGGACTGACCCTTGGTCAAGAAAGAAAAAAATTGTCATAGCTGGTGATTAAAATGTGCCATTTAAAATCTAAAAATCCCCGAGGCATTTTTTATTAGCTTGTCTACACTGTTTATTGAAAATGAACAGACTTCTGCTCCCTCCCAGTCAAGATGGAGTCACAGGGACTGGAACTAAAAACCTAACAAGATATATGAGACAATAGCTTTTGAGATAGTTAAATAAAAATGGCGTCCTGAGATTTAGGAAGTAAATAAGGTGAGTCCTAAAACTGCCCCAGTTTACTGTCTGGAGATAAGTTTCTAGGTGATGGCAGAGACAAGCAGTGTAGGCAAAACCCTAGGTTAGTGTACATGAATTGAAGACGTGGTACTGGGCCGTGGGTGAAGAGGCAAAAGCTGCACGGAGAGACACCTCCAGAAACCATTTGAGACTCTTCCTTAAGGACAGTTGAGTGCTAGTGAGCACTTGCATATGTGGAAACTACCTGAGTTTGAAGAATAACCATCCCCCCAAAAGAATAGTGCCCGGGAATCTCATAGCACTTGAAACTGTGTCAGTACCCAACGGTTACAGTGGGAAACTTTATAATTCACTGTGTATAAATTATAGAAGTAAAAGGGATCTTGCTTCAGAAGTGGGGAAAAATTATCACCAGGCTAAATGTGGCTAAACGTGGTAACACCTATTAAAAATTAAACAAAAACTCAAAGATCAACATGCTTTCAGGCATTGAATCAAAAATCATCAGACATGGAAAATACAGAAGGCATGGCCCATAATGAGGAGAAAAATGAATCAAATGAAACTGAACCAAAAATGATATGGATAACAGAGATAATGGGCAAAGATATCATAATAGTTATTATATTGCATTCCTTATGTTCAAGATGCTAGAAGAAATTTTCATGTGCTAAGTAGAGACATGGAAGATATTTTTAAACTCCCAACTCAAACTTCTAAAAATGAAAAAATACATTATCTGAGATTAAAAAAAAAGTACACTGGAATTAAATTAACAACAGGTTAAGCATGGTAGAAGAAAAGATTACTGAATCTGAATGCATATCAGTTGAAACTATTGAAGACTTCCATATATTATAAAAAGATACACTAATAGTTTGCACCTGATTTCATCAGTCATGTGGTGTGGCTCTTAGCAAAGTGACCAGCAGCTTGTTAAAAGACCCCCATCAAATTGTGATTTGACTCCCTTAAGACAAAGGTATTTTGCACTCTCTTGGTGGTTTGCAATCTGAAGAAGAAGCATATTTTGTGGAAAAAATAAAGAACCAAAAAGCCCTATGATGAGCTGTACCTATATGTTTAACACTGTTCTGATATTTATGTGCATCTTCCTCCTGCTATGCCAGTATTCTTTATTAAAGTCTTAGATGACTATACCCTGTGCAGTTTTGTGTTTAACTGTGTAACACTGTGTAATTAAAGGAAAATACAGGTTTTTTTGAGGAAAGGGAAGTGGATTATGATAAATCAAAAAAATGATAATTTAAGGTGGGATGAAAGAAGGATATAAACAGATTGGAATTTTGCTTCTTGTGTGAAAAAGTGTTAGTTGCTCAGTCATGTCCAAATCTGTGATCCCATGGACTGTAGCTGCCAGGCTTCTCTGCCCATGGAATTCTCCAGGCAAGAATGCTGGATTGGGTTGCCATTCTCTTCTCCAGGGGATTTTCCCAACCCAGGTATCAAACCCAGGTCTCCTGCATTGCAGGCAGATTCTTTACCAGCTAAGCCACAACTGTATCTTGGATGACTGCAAAATGAAAGAAAAGAGAGAGAATAATTTATATCACTATATTAGCCTAGAGGTTTTGAATATTAATAAGCCATTGATACCTGCTTCACTAGCTCAAGTGTTATCTAAGTACATCAGGTTGTTAATATTAATAACTCACAGTAAATTTAATGTTATTTCTTAATTTCAGCAATAAGGAGGTCAAAAGACTTTGAATTTTAAAATATTTTGTCTTCAAAGCATACTTTGAAAGTGAAAAATTATAATTATAGTTAATAAAAACAGAATTTATTAAGAAGCTTTTGGAGGGAATGACAAAGTGAGAACTGTGAAAGGTTTCAAGTTTTACGTGAATAAGTTGACCTGTTATTACTTTATTGATACTGAAAAAGACACAAGGCTTCTGGGTCAAGACACAAAAGCCTATATTATTTATGCCACCAGGCCTCCCTGGTGGCTCAGACAGTAAAGAATCTGCCCGCAATGCAGGAGACCTGGGTTCGATCCTTGGGTTGGGAAGATCTCCTGGAGAAGGGAACTGCTGCTGCTGCTGCTGCTAAGTCGCTTCAGTTGCGTCCATCTCTGTATGACCCCATAGACGGCAGCCCACCACCATCCCTGGGATTCTCCAGGCAAGAACACTGGATTGGGTTACCATTTCTTTCTCCAATGCATGAAAGTGAAAGTGAAGTCACTCAGTCGTGTCCAACTCTTCGAAACCCCATGGACTGCAGCCCACCAGGCTCCTCTGTCCATGGAGTTTTCCAGGCAAGAGTACTGAAGTGGGGTGCCATTGCCTTCTCTGGGAGAAGGGAACTACCCACTCCAGTATTCCGGCCTGAGGAACTGCATGGACAGAGGACCCTGGCAGGCTACAGTCCGTGTGGTCATAAAGAGTCGGATACGACTTTCACTTCCACTTATGCCACAGCATGCAGCGTGATCTCCATATCTAGGCTTGCCGGTTCCCTTTGTTCCAAGTGCTGGTGATCCCCTGAGGCTGCAGCGGATGCCGTGTATACACTCGGCTTCTGTCACAGCTGAGGAATCCGAAGCTTAGATAACTAAAATCTCTAGTCAGAGTGGCAAGGAAACCTACTTTTTGTCTTCTGAGGAGCCATCTCTTTCATACTGGACAGTATAAAAGTTCACCTTTTCTTTGGAAAGAGACACTACATCTATCTTCCAAGGCTGTTCACTCTAAAAACATTCTTGGAAAGATAGTCTAGAACACAGGCTGCCAGAGGCTCTGTTTGCAAAACATTTATAAGTAAAAGAGACCCACGAGAACTGTCTCAACAATTCCTTAGGGTATTTTAATACCTAATAGCTTACCTTCTATTTTGCCCAATTAAAACTAAGTATGCTGGCTGAATATAAAATGAAAATGACATAAATTCAAAGTGGGAAGCAAATGCAGAACCTGACCAACCACACTGCCCTGTCACCATCCTATCTGCTCGTCCCTGCCTTTATGTACCACCTCTGGCAAGGTCTTAGACATAGTTGGCGATTCCCTGAGGGACATATTGTTAAATCTCTTGATGCTTCAATCTTCTATTAATTGCAATTTTGCTCAGGGCAGTGGCAAAAGGTGGTAAAGTCCAAGGAGGTAATGTTGGCATCCATAGAGGAGTTGATGAACAAGAAATACAGGTGTTTCAGGGTCTATGGTAGCCAGCTGATGAAAACTAGATGAAAACAGCTGAAGAAATAATGTCTGAGCAAGACGATGGACAGAAACTACCAGCTCTCATGAAAATTGTCATTAAAAATCCACTGCAATGTAAGGCCCTATTTTGGATCTGAAAACACAATAGTGTTTGGAGCTTACAGATTAATGGAGCTTATAGTTTAAATGACAAGAAATAAAGACAATCTTAAGGAAGAAAAACAAAGCTGGAGATACCGTACTCCCTGATTTCAAACTATATTACAAAGGGACAGTAATCAAAACTATATAGTATCAGCACAAAAACAGACATAGATCAATGGAAAAGAATAGATCAATGTAAAATAACAGACAGCCCAGAAATAAACTCAAGCCTATGTGGTCAATTCATTTATGCCAAAGGAGCAGATAATATACAATGGAGATAAGACAGTCTCTTCACTCAATAAATGATGTTGGAAAAATTAGACAGGTATGTTCAAAAGAATGAAACTAGGCCATTTTCTCACACCACATATAAAGATAAATTCAAAGGGGATTAAAGACATAAACATCAGACCTGAACCCATAAAACTCCCAGAAGAAAGCATAGGCAATATGCTCTTTGCTATCAGTCATACGAGTTTCTTTTTGTATTTATCACCTCACATAAGGGCATCAAAAGAAAAAATAAACAAATGGAACTGCATCAAACTGAAAGACTTCTGAACAAGAAAGAAAATCATCAACAATATGAAAAGGCAAACAACTGGATGGGAGAAGATGATTGCAAGTAAATACCTAATAAGAGGCTAATATACAAATGTAAGTTTCCCAGGTGGTGCTACTGGTAAAGAACCTGTCTGCCAATGCAGGAAAGACGTAACAGACATGGGTGTGAACCCTAGGTGGGGGCTTCCTTCATGGCTCAGCTGGTAAAGGATGCAGATCCCTGGAGAAGGGAAAGGCTACCCACTCCAGTATTCTGGCCTGGAGAATTCCATGGACAGAGGAGCCTGGAGGCCTGCAGTCCATAGGGTCCTAAAGAGTTGGACAAGACTGAAGCAACTTAGCAAGCATGCGTGCATCTAAAATATAAATATAAAAGTATAAATAACACACAAGATTCAATATGAAAAAACAAAAAAGCTCATTAAAAAATAGACATAGGACCTGAACCTTCACCAAGGAAGACATATAGATGGCCAACAGACACATGAAAACATAATAACTATCACAAGTCATCAGGGAAATGCACATCAAAACTACAGTGTGCAATCACTCATACTTGTCATGGTGACTATTATCAAAAAGACAAAATTAACAAGTATCGGCAACCAAAAGTCACTCAAACATGTCCGACTCTTTATGACCCCATGCCCTGTATAGTCCATGGAATTCTCCAGGCCAGAATACTGGAGTGGGTAGCCTTTCCCTTCTCCAAGGGATCTTCCCAACCCAGTCTTTCCCAATCAAATCCAGGTCTCCTGCATTGCAGGCGGATTCTTTACCAACTGAGCTATGAGCAAGGATGTAGAGAAAAGGGAACCCTCCTGCACTGTTGGTGAAAATGTAAATGAAAAACATTGTTTCCTCAAAAAATGAAAATAGAACTACCACAGATCTAGCAAACCAACTCTAGATATTTACTCAAAGACAAAATGCTAACTAGAAAATAACTATACTCCACTTTAGAAAAAGTATTGTGCTGGGAGCCAGCATGAGGAATCCCCCCCATGGCAAAGGTCGTGAGGAAGAGGCTTGGCAGGCAAAGGCGAGTCAGGTCTCAAGGGGTCCTCTGCCCAAGCATCTACCCTGAAGCCAAAAGCTGTCTGTTTACTGTTGGCTATGCTATACTCTTCTGACATTAACGGGGGGCTATCCCTGACCACCTTTCTCTAAAGAAAATTAACTTAGAGCTCTAGATAATAAGTTTCCTGGTCATAATAATAGTATTTCAATCCAAAAACCGCTCTGATGGCTTTCTAGCTTGTCTGACAGGTTGGTCCAGACCTTTATAACTGCGCATATGATTGTTTGCAGCCTCCCGGCCTCGAGAAGCACAGGAAGCTTAAAAAAAAATTCTAGGAATTAGAGCCTTTTGAGGAGTTAAAAATCATTAGAATAGAACTGATTAAGGGTTTCATTGTTGAGCCAATACTTGCTGCCAAGTTTTCATATCTTTTAATGTAACTTTATTTAGTACTTTGAGGGTGATGCAGATTAAAGAAAAACATCTCAGGGAAAATGAGATTAACATTCATCAAGGAAGAGAGCCATAAAATGTTAACAGGCCTCTTGGCCAGAAGATAATGTAAATCACCTGAGACCTTTTATATACGGAAAGATATGCAGAAAGCAAGCCTGGTCTTGATAAGGGTCAGGACTGCTGACCCTGCATGACTTTGTATTATCCATTGATCTCTATGTACAACTAAAAGTATAAAAGCTTTCCTGGAAAATAAAGAGATGAACCAGTTTCTCGGAAATCTAGCTTCCCCCATGTCTTCTTTTTCTGCTTTTCAGGCTGAATTCCCATCTGGAACATAGAGGCTCACCGTGTCTACTTATTTGCCTGGCTTCTAAGACCCACGCGAGAGGGAGCTCAAGGCGGGGCACCCTCCGCTATTCAAGCAGGTGCCTGTGGCCTTATGTAGACAGTGTAAGCCCCTTGTCTCGGGCTTTATTTGGCTTTCTATGTAAACCAAGGAATACAGCCTCTTTTTCTCCTCTATTTTCTCTCCTCTCTTTCACTACACTATTCTTCCCTAATTTCTCTTTATATCTCTGCTTAAATAATTCTTTTCTAATCGCCGACTCCGTCCCCGCTTCAAATTACCCTGGACCCACTGGGGCTGGACCCCGGCAGTATTGTGTTGCAAATCTGAATGTTGCTAAGAAAATATAGCTTAAAAGTTGTCTTTACAAAAAAAGAAAAAAATTCTCCTAACTTTGCATGGTGACTGGTTGTGATAATTTCCTAATGTATGCAAATACTAGATCATTATGTTGTACATCTAAAGCTAATATAATGATGTATGTCAATTAGACTCCAATTAAAAAATTAAAATGTCTGCCAATGGAGTTTTAAAAAAAGGATGTATGCACCCCTCTGTTCATTACAGCATTATTTACAATAGTCAACATATGGAAGCAATCTAAGTGCCTATCAATAGATGAATGGATAAAGATGTGATTATATATATATATAGTATATATATTGTGTATATACATATTAATATTATATATATAGTGTGTATTGTATTATACATATATTGTTGTTTAGTTGCTCAGTCATGTCCGACTCTTTGTGACCCCATGGACTGTAGCCCTCCGCCCTCCAGGCTCCTCTGTCCATGTGATTTCCCATACAAAAACACTGGAGTGGGTTGCCATGCCCTCCTCCAGGGAATATTCCTGATGCAGGGATCGAAGCTGTGTTGCTTACATCTCCTGCACTAGCAGGCAGGTTCTTTACAACTAGTACTACCTGGGAAGCCCCATACTGATAGATACATGTATCTAAAACAAAACAGAGCTGACTTACAGATACAGAACAGACCGTGGTCAGCAGAAGGGAAGGGAGTGGGAGAATGGGAAAAATAGCTTTAGGGGTTTAAGAAATACAAACTTTCACTCATAAGATAAATAAGCCATAGGGATATAGTGTACAGCACAGGGAGTATAGTCAACTAGTCAATAATACTGTAAAAATTTTGTATGGTGCATAGTCTAGAAAAGTATTGAATCACCAATATATAATCACTCATATCTAATCATTAATCACTAATATAATCATCAATATCTGAAACTAATACAGTATTGCATGCCAATACACTAGGTTAAAAAATAACAAATACATAACAAGAAACAAGATATATAAGTAAAAGGCACCGTGTGTCATGATATGCCCTGTCTCATGGTGGCTTTCATCTGTATATGATGATGAAAATTCACCCTTTCTCAGAAGAGTGTGTGCTTAACATTGAACCACTGGGTATTCTTTAAACAGAGAATATGGAGGAGGCACACTGAGCTTTACACCACAGCACAACCACTGGAGGTGAACGTCTGATGACATCGAGCCCAGTCTCCTATTTGACACTACAGTCCCTGTTACAATACCTGGCAAATGGTAATTTGGTTTTGTTTGACTAGTTTCAATGCCAGAGAGAGCACTATTTCAATTCTCTTAAAAAATCTTTATATACTTTTATTTTAGACATTTGTGCTCTTCTTTCTGTAGGACAGATCACTAAAAGTGGAGCTAATGAGGGAAAGGGCATGCATATTTCAGAGCTTGATGTAACAGTCTTTATTTTAAAGGATATTTTGTTTGATATGAATATTGCCACTTCAGCTTTCTTTTGATTTCCATTGCATGGACTACCTTTTTCCATCCCCTCACTTTAGTCTGTGAGTGTGCCTAGGTCTGAAGTGGGTGTCTTGTAGACAGCATATATGCAGGTCTCACTTTTGTATCCATTCAGCCAGTCTGTGTCCTTTGGTTGCTTTGACCAGTTACTGGAAGTTATGATAGTAACTTCAGTCTTGAGGAGTCTCCACACTTTCAGGGGTTTTACTTCCAGGAAGCCCACCAAGTTTTCAAAGTGAAAGTATAAGAAGACTTCCCCTTGGGTTTGGGGAAGAGAGAGAGGAAATTAACTGTTTTGAAATATTCCCAAAGTAGCCACCATAACTAAAACCTGTTCTCCAAATAAAATGACTTTCCCACACCTTATCCACTGAGGAAAGTTACCCAATTCAGCTCCCTCTAGACTTTGTGTCACTTAAGAGGAGGTAAAACATGACTGAGAAACAGACCCAGCCTTTCAAAAAACTGACATTTAATCATAAGATCACAGAACACTTCTCCTTCCACACATCTGACCACCGTATCAACAGACCTACAGTATAATAACAGTGGGTTAAACTGAAAGATTGCATGATACAGAATTTATTTAACAAGGAGTCTTTAGGAAAAGACAAAAGGGGAGAAGGAAAAAAGCAAGGATACTACTGAAGTTTCTTTCACATCCAGGAACAGTAAACATTAAACACAGTTCAGCTCTGTTTAGATTAACACAAAACCCCACACAGGCTTATTTTCTGCCCAATCTAGTCTGGCTACCAACCAAAAAATTACAAGACAGGCTAAAAGGCAAGAGAAACACAATCTGAAAAGAAAAGGCACACTTCCAAACCAGTTTCAGGTATGAGACAAATTTTGGAATTATCAGATACAAAATTAAAAACAACTTTGATTAATATGTTTAAGCCTGTAATTGGAAAAAAAAAATGCAATTTGCAAGAATAGATGAGTGCTGTAGGCAGAGAAATGAAAACTGCAAGAATCCAAAGGAAAGGCTATAAATTGAGACTGCCATAACAGAAGCAAAGACTCTCTTTAGTAGGCTCATCGGCAGCCTGGAAACGACTGCAAAAGGAATCAGTGAGCTTGAAGGCAAATCACTAGAAATCTCCCATGAAACGAGAGAGGAAAGAAGGGGAAAAGAATGGAAAAATAGAATGTCTAAGAACTTTGGACCAATTACAAACATGTAACCTACACACACTAGAAATACCAGGAAGGAGGAAAATACTCTGAAGGAATATTTGAAATAATAATGACAGAGTAGTTTTCCAAGTAAATGACAGTCACCAAACCACAGATCCATGAATCTCAGAGACTACTAAGAAGGAAACATACCCCAAAATCGACACTTAAATCTATTAAAAATACAGATAACGTTTTTAAAAGCCATGGGGATGAGAGAGAGGAAGTTAGCAAAAAATAGCACCTAATCTATAGAGAGAAGCAGAAATAGATGTTTTTCTGGGACTCTCTTGCTTTTTCCATGATCCAGCGGATGTTGGCAATTTGATCTCTGGTTCCTCTGCCTTTTCTAAAACCAGCTTGATGCTAAAGCCGAAGCTCCAGTACTTTGGCCACCTCATGCAGAGTTGACTCATTGGAAAAGACTCTAATCCTGGGAGAGACTGGGAGCAGGAGGAGAAGGGGACGACCCAGGATGAGACGGCTGGATGGCATCACCGACTCGATGGACGTGAGTCTGAGTGGACTCCGGGAGATGGTGATGGACAGGGAGGCCTGGCGTGCTGCGATTCATGGGGTCGCAAAGAGTCGGACACGACTGAGCAACTGAACTGAAATGAACTACAGAGAGAAAAGAAGAAGAATTACATAGTATTTCTTACCAGAAAACATACAAGCAAGAAGATCTTTACTGAAATATTTTAGTTGGTGGGGGAGAACCCACTAATCTAAAATACTATAGCCAATGAAGTGATTCTTCAAAAGTGAAGGAGAAATAGACTTTCTCAGTTGACAAAATTGAGAAAAAATTTTACCAGTACACCTGACCAGCAAAAATGTCAGAAGCAGTCTTCAGTTTTTAACCACTCTTTTATGTTGCTTGTTTTGTAATATGTTCAGAAAAATCATTTGATAAAGTTAAACCCTTTGTATAAATATACTAGAATACTAGGAATAGAAAAAAAAATTTTTATGTAAAAAAAGCTATGTTTATCAGAAATTTTTATATGTTTGATATATTTTGTTTTAATTTAAGGACTAAGAAAGAATACACCCTACCACTTCTCTTGTCCAACATTTATTCACTCAACAGATACTTGTTTATCAACCACTATACTGCAAGTACTCTCTTTGGCACCAGGGATACAGTTTGAAAGAAAACAGACAAAATAATTAAAAATAGGGAGAAAGAAAGAAGGAAAATAATATTTATCAGAAAGTAATCTACATAAAGAAAGAGAGTTTAGAGAAAGAATAAAAATAAAATGT
>SJYQ01002230.1:1428557-1445916 GCA_006410935.1 Redunca redunca
AGCATATGGACAAATAAAATGAATAATAAAACTGCTAAAGGGATGGGAGGGAAGAATTGAGATTACTCTTGCTATATGGTATATGCATTATTCATGGATAGTATAGTGTTCATTGAAAATTGACTTAGATTAGTTGTAAATATATATTGAAAATGTTAAGGCAATCACCAAAGAAATACCTTTAAGTAGCTAAGAGAGAATATAAAAATATAACAATACAAAATGCTTAATTAAAACCAGAGAGGACAGAAAAAGAGGTGGAAATTAAAAGTAAATAAATAGCAAATGCAACGAGTATAAAACAGTTTAGCTTCCCCAGTGGCTCAGTGGGTTAAGAATCCACCTGCAATGTAGGAGACACAGGAGATGCAGGTTTAATCCAGGGTCAGAAAGATCCCCTGCAGGAAGGCATGGCAACCCACTGCAGTATCCTTGCCAGGTAAATCCCCACAGAGGAGCCTGGCAAGCTACGGTCCATAAGGTCACAAACAGTTGGATACGAATGAATCGACTGAACACATAAAACAGTTACAAACATGGTAGGTATTAATCAAACTGTAGCAACAAACAGTTTAAATGTGAATTATCGAAATATACCAATTAAAAACAGATGATCAGGGTAGATAACTAAGCAAGACCCAACTATATGTTTTCTGTAGAAACTTGCTCTAAATATAAAGAGAAGGGTTAGAAATTATAGGATGAAGAAAGTTATATATCTCAAACAAAGTAGACTTCAGAACACAGAAAATTATCAGAAATAAAGAAGGCTGATGCATAATTTCTAGAAGTTCAATTCTACCAGAAGACCAGTATTTAAACAATCTTTAAAATGCATGCACCTGTGACGAAGTGTCAAAATACTTGAGGCAAAAACTGATAGAATCCCAATGAGAACTAAATAAATCCAGTGTCATAGTTGGAGACTTCAACACCCCTCTTTCTGTAATTAATATAGATTCAGCTGGCAGAAAACCAGTAAGGATATAGTTGAGCTGAATAGCACCATTAATCAATTGGATATTGACATTGATAGAATACTTCATCCCACAACAGCATAATATACATCCTTCTAGAGCCCACGTGGAACTAAAATAGAGCACATTCTGGGTCATAAAACACATCTTAACAAATTCAAAAGAATAGAAATCATGTATTATCAGAACAATGGGATTAAACTAGAAATCAACAAGAGAAAGCTTCAAATTCCCAAAATATTTTGAGAAAAAATATATGCCTCTATATTTTAAAAACAGGTCAAAGATTAAGTTTCAAAACATTTAAAAAATATTAGGACTAAATAAATTTGAAAATAGATTTTATAAAAACTGGAGGTATGCTGTGAAATCAGTGTTTAGAAGGAAATTTGTAGCATCAAATACCTGTATTAGGAAATAAGAAATATCTGAAACACTCTTAAGTTTCCATCTTAGGCAACTAGAGAAATAAGAAGCAACAGGGGAAAAAAAAAAACAGTAAAAATTAAAACAGAAACCAATGAAACTGAAAATCGAACAGAGGAAGTCAATGAAATCAAAAGCTAGTTTTCAAAAAGATCAATAAAACTGATAAACCACTACCCATTATAAACAAGAGAGTAAGAGGGAATACAAAAAATTACTAATTTAAACAATGAATGGGGAAATTCTCTGGCAGTCCAGTGGTTAGGACTTGTTGCTTTCACTTCAGAGGTCTGAATTCGATCCCCAGTTGAATTCAGGGATTTTGGGGATCCCCAAAATCCACACAAAGAGAAATCAATAATTTGAATAGGCTTAGCCCTTGATGGGAGGAGGCAATGGCACCCCACTCCAGTACTCTTGCCTGGAAAATCCCATGGGTGGAGGAGCCTGGTGGGCTGCAGTCCATGGGGTCGCTAGGAGTCCGACACGACTGAGCGACTTCACTTTCACTTTTCACTTTCATGCATTGGAGAAGCAAATGGCAACCCACTCCAGCGTCCTTCCCTGGAGAATCCCAGGGACGGGGGAGCCTGGTGGGCTGCCGTCTGTGGGTTCGCACAGAGTTGGACACGACTGAAGCGACTCAGCAGCAGCAGCAGCCCTTGATGAGGGTGAAGGAGGAGGGTGAAAGAGATGGCTTAAGACTAAATATTAAAAAATCTAATTCAAGTCAGTGATGCCATCCAACCATCTCATCCTCTGCCGTCCCCTTCTCCTGCCCTCAATCTTTTCCCAGTAAGTCAGCCCTTCACATCAGGTGGCCAAAGTATTGGAGCTTCAGCTTCAGCATCAGTCCTCCCAGTGAATATTCAGGACTGATCTCCTTTAGGATGGGCTGACTGGATCTCCTTGCAGTCCAAGGGACTCTCAAGAGTCTTCTCCAACACCACAGTTAGAAAGCATCAATTCTTCAGCACTCAGCTTTCTTTATGGTCCAACTCTCACATCCACACATGACCACTGGAAAAAAACACAGCTTTGACTAGATGGACGTTTGTTGGTAAAGTAACATCTCTGCTTTTTAATATGCTGTCTACGTTTGTCGTAGCTTTTCTTCCAAGGAGCAATCGTAGTTTAACTTAATGGCTGCAGTCACCATCTGCAGTGATTTTGGAGTTCAAGAAAATTAAGTCTGTCACTATTCCATTGTTTCCCCATCTATTTGCCATGAAGTGATGGGACTGGATGCCATGATCTTAGGTTTTTGAATGTTGGGTTTTAAGCCAACTTTTTCACCATCCTCTTTCACCTTAATCAAGAGGCTCTTTAGTTCCTCTTCACTTTCTGCCATAAGGTTGGTGTCATCTGCGTATCTGAGGTTATTGATATTTCTCCCCGCCATCTTGATTCCAGCTTGTGCTTCAACCAGCCCAGCATTTTGCACATGATGTATTCTGCATATAAGTTAAATAAGCAAGGTGACGATATACAACCTTGATGGACTGCTTTCCCAGTGTTGAACCAGTCCATTGTTCCATGTCTGGTTCTAAGTGTTGCTTCTTAACCTACATACAGGTTTCTCAAGAGGCAGGTCAGGTGGTCTGGTATTCCCATCTCTTGAAGAATTTTCCACAGTTTGTTGTGATCCACACAGTGAAAGGCTTTGGTATAGTCAATAAAGCAAAGTCGATGTTTTTCTGGAACTCTCTTGCTTTTGTGATGATCCAACGGATGTTGACAATTTCATCTCTGGTTCCTCTGCCTTTTCTAAATCTAACTTGAACATATAGAGGTTTGGCAAAAGAAAGAAATTTGGAAGGCACCTTTGGCAGTAAAACACTAGCTAAGAAAACCTTGCAGCGAGAGCTTAGCTTTGGATTTGGGGAAACTTGGGACACCAAAGGTCTGTCTCGATCTAGAATCCACCTGCAGTGCAGGAGGTGCAGGACACGTGGGTCTGATCTGTGGGTCGGGAAGATCCCCTGGAGAAGGGCGTGGCAACCCACTCCAGTATTCTTGCCTGGAGAATCCCACGGACTGAGGAGCCTGGCGGGCTATGGTCCATCGGGTTGAAAAGGATCAGACACGACTGGAGTGAATGAGCACGCATGCTCATCCTAAATATCGAATGAAAGTTTGGGGGGAAAGCAATTCTTCCTTGATGAGTTTGTGTCCCTTTAAGAATAAAAGCTTTAGCATGTAGATATTGTCTTTCTTTGATAAGGCATGAGAAGGAAAACGAACAAAGAAATCACAGCAGCCTCTAGGAAACGTGATAACATCCAGATTAGCATTGAAGACATGTGAGAAATAGGAGGGCTTTCAATGAAACCCTGAAGCATTACTACCTGGATGATTTTTTTCCAAGTGAAGACAAAGAGGTATTAGCTAGCTTCATCAACTGGAGTAATAAAGAATGCACTGCATAAATCAATTATAATAAAGAACTACTTCCAGTGGGAATGGATGTTAATAACGTATGGGGTTAGGAACAACAGGATATTGTGGGACAACCATGTTATTTATTTCTTGGAGGTCCTAGACACCCTCAGCCTTTAGGTTTTCTCATTAATAAATGAGAGTATTACAGAGGCTAGTACAAAGGAACAGTGAGGCCGTGAGCCTTGTGGTATTTTGTTATGGATTTTATCAGTGTGCCTTAAAGGGTACTGATTAATTCTGGGAAGAGGTTTGGAGGGATCTGTTTAAATCTTGATGGACGGTCACCTGTGAATTTTGTCACCATTACTTGGAGATTTTGCCTATAGCGGAGTTGGTAGGTGATTCAATGGGGACAAATAAGCAGCATTTCTAGAACCAGGCCTAGTACTGTCAGGGACAGAACAAACAAAAGACGGCAATGGATCGCTTAATCCACCTGCTTGGGTACTTCCACGACTACTGCCAAATACTAGAGTTGTTCCTCCCCGTGAGGAAGAAATTCCAGCATGGTACTTTTCTGAGAAGTCCCTTGGCCTAATAAATGAGTGGGCAGAAAAACTAAGGAGGATATGGTGTATATCTCTCAAACGACCTAAGCAAAAAGCCAGTGATTGCCGAAGCCTGATCATATAAGTTAACGGAATGATCTCCCAGTTTTTATTCCAGAGAACTTACAGGGTTTAATCGAATCAGTGATTTTCATCCAGTGCTACACCTGGTCTTACTAACAAGTGTACAAACTAGCTGATGTAAGTCAGAAAAACCAGGCTGATAAATCTGAATGACGATATTAGACTCGTCAGCAAATCTGTGAGGACATGTGATTACTTTGAAAAAATCTTTGCCTATGGCTCACAGTTAAACACAAGTCAGGGCATGTAAGAAATTGAGGACTTAGCTTCGAGGTCCTCAGAAGGCTTCATTTTAAGAGATATGTTCTGATAAGTTCAGTAGGAAAAGATGTGGGGAGAATTTCAACCAAAAAAGGCAACTTGAATGAGAGACCAGTGTGGGGAAGCTGAGAGCTTGGAGGAGGTGTAGACAGTGTAAGAGAAAGGAGAAAGACAGGTGTGAGCGCAGGTCCAGGGGGAAGAGCTGGAAGCTTCGGGAGCCATTTCCTCTTTCCTTCCTCTTTTATCTCAGGTAAACTTAAAATTTTATTTTGCAGAGAAGCAAGTTTAGACTCCTGATGACATCGAGAGGACTCAAAATACCAATCGAAATAAGCATTCCACCGAGTTCTGGACATTTTTGAGCAATTATAGTCCAGTTTTGGGTTTTTGGAAAATTAATCTTGGGGATTTCAAAAGTTCCCCGCAACGATCATCAGTGTTCTAAACTGTCTTTCATCAGGTCACTTAGTTTAGTTAGAAATACCCAAAAGGAAGGCTTTCAATTCTTAAATGTAAAATCAGCTGGACACTCCGTAGGGGAGACACCTTCAAAATACTTAGATAACTGAGACCCCATTTCTCAGAGGTTTCTTTTTTTTTTTTAATAGAGTAAAAGATCAATTTTTAGACAGCTTATAGAGCTCAATTTAAACCACTTGCAAGCTTAAATACTAGCTGATTTTTAAAAAACAGTTGGTCCCCAAGGAGCCAGGTCAAAGGCTTTTCTTAGCTGATTTCCCAGAATATAGCCTCTTCCAACAGAATAGGCTAAAGGCTGGAAACCCAACACAGAATAGGCTAAAAGCTAAAACAGCTGCACTGGGATTTTTTACTTTTTCAGAGCTTTTTCAGTGAAAAAGCCCAGTTTCCAAAAGATGGGCTGAAGGTATTTTCACATAGCTTCGCCCTCATGGGTCAGAGAGTGAAGAATCTGCCTGCAATGCAGGAGACCCAAGTTCAGTCCCGGGGCCGGGCAGATCCCCTGGAGGAAGAAATGGCTACCCACTCCAGTGTTCTTGCCTGGGAAATCCCATGGACAGAGGAGCCTGGCGGGCTGCAGTCCACGAGGTCTCAAAAGGTCAGACACAACTGAGCAGCTAACACTACCACACTACTAACCAGTAGAAGCAGTCAGGTCTCAAAATCAGACTAAAGTACCACAGGCGTGTTTGCATATAGAACAAGGCTTCAGCCAGAAAGATGAAAACTTAAAATCAATCTCAGATGAAACCTGGAGAGCTTCACCAGTATATTTTCCTTAGTAATTAAAGGAGAAAAAAACAAAACAAAACAAAACTGGAAAGCTTCAAACACAAAGAGGGCATGAACTCAGGTCCAGGAGAAAGACCCACCTTCAAACTCCAGGGCCAATGAGAAAAACAGTGCACAACAGTGCGCCCCACACCTGTTTGCTCGCCGGTCCCAGAGCCTGCGGATCTTCTTTGCTCACTACAAATGCTAAAAAATTACTAACCGGAATAAACAGGCTCCAAAAATTTTTTTTTTTAGAAAGCTGAATCATGTGCAAGTTCCCGCATGGCAAGGGAAAAAGAATGTATTTATAGAGAGGAAAAGGAATTTGGGAAGCTATAGTAAACGAAGAGNAAGAGTCCATGGCGTTTCAAGGGCTGAGTCCAGCTTAGTGTGAGTACGTGTTTAAAAAAAGGAGTTTGTGCCAAGGTGCCATGGTGTTTCAATACTTTTTTAAAAATAATGTTCAGAAATTCAGAATAAACATGATTTAAACACATAGAAGATATGCAAAGTTTTTGACCTCATCATTTCTTCGCTCATTCATTCATTTGTTCGTTCTTTCATTTATATTTATGAGATGTCATTCGGTGCTAATCATTTCCAGATTAAAAGACAAGTGTCCATCATTTCCAACCATACAGGTCATTTTCTTATGTGTGTTTCTGCCTGAGAAGGAGAAAATGTGTTTTATAATACCAACTAAGCTGATAAGATTTATTTATATTTCTGACAGGTAAAATACATGCTGCCTTTTTTTTATTTCCTTTGCTTAAATCTAGCAAATAATTTGTTTAAGAAACTTGCTTTTAGAACTTAAAATCTCCCAGTTATTCTGATGAGGCAAGTGTAGGAAATAGTTAATCATTAATCATTTTATAATCATTCTATCAAATAGTATATTATAAAAAGTCATAAACTAGCATTAGTAAGATGGTATAAAATTCTTTTGAAAATACTATTTTTTGAGAATGGGCAACCATCCACTACATTATTAAGTTTATCATCTAAACACAGAGACACTGAAGAGTTCAGATCATTGATTTAATGACAGAAAATGAATTCTCCCAAATGATATTAATCTCAAAACTGCAGTAGCTATTTTCCAAATTCAGGTCCTGTAACAAACTTGCTGTGCTTACACTGTGAAAATGAAGTGGATTTTTTTAAACAAGCACATCATAATCTGTGCATCCAAGTATGTGTTACTACTCAAAATAGTCATGTTAAAATATTTTCAATTTATTGCAAAAATGTTACTATTCCTTCAAACATTTATTATAGCAGGACTAAATATAAGTCTCTATTTCTTCACATTGATCACTGAGGAAAGCTTTGGTATCTCTACTTGCTATTCTCTGGAACTCTGCATTCAAATGGATATATCTTTCTTTTTCTCCTTTGCCTTTAACCTCTCTTCTTTTCTCAGCTATTTCTGATGCCCCATCAGACAATCATTTTGCCTTTTTACATTTATTTTTCTTGGGATGGTCTTGATCACTGCCTCCTGTACAATATGAACAAGTAAGAGTAGATGAGCCTAAATCATTTCTGCTCAGCGAAGGAGACCACCAACAAAATGAAAAGGCAGATTATGGAATGAGAGAAAATAATTGCAAACTGCATATCTAATAAGAGGTTAATGTCAAAAATGCAAGGAACTCCTACCACACAAAGCAAAAAAACAAACCAGTTAGGGCATGAATAGACATTTTTCTGAATCAGACATGCAAGTGAACAACAGGAATATGAAAAGGTGCTCAACATCACTAATCAGCAGGGAAATACAAATCAAAATCACAATGAAGTATCATCTCACACCTGTTAGGATGGCTATCATCAAAAGGGCAGGAGACAGAAAATACTGGCAAGGATGCCAAGAACACTGTTAAAGGGAATGTAAACTGGTACAGCCACAGTGAAAACAGTGTGGCATTTCCTGGAAAAAGTAAAAGTGAAAGTCACCCAGTCGTGTCCGTCTCTTTGTGACCCCACGGACTGTACAATCCATGGAATTTTCCAGGCCAGAATACTGGCATGGGTAGCCTTTCCCTTCTCTAGGGAATCTTCCCAACCTGGGATTGAACCCAGGTCTCCTGCATGTGGGAGGATTCGTTACCAGCTGATTTCCTTAAGACAGTAAATACAGAACTATGACATGATCCCCAATCCCACTTCCGGGCTTCCAAAGGAGACTTTCCAGGCGGCGCTCTCGGCAATGCAGGAGATGCCAGCGATGCAGGCTGGACCCCCGGGTCAGGAAGATGCCCTGGAGGAAGGCATGACAACCCACTCCAGTATTCTTGCCTGGAGAATCCCAGACAGAGGAGCCTGGCGGGCTACAGTCCGTGGGGTTGCAAAGAGTCAGACACAACTGAGCGACTGAGCACACACAGGAAAAATGAATAATCTTTTCACCAACTGTAGTGTAATACACTGAAAAATGATTTTCCTCAAGAAGGGCAGGACAAGCCTTTCACTTCTAGGTTTTGCTCTTCTGTAGTTGCTGCTGCCTCCATTACGAACTTCATATGTCACTAAAGCAAGAATCATGTACAATTCAAACTGAGGGCTCCAGCTTCCCAACTACATATCTTTATAAGCAACACAGAAATAATGAGTGGCAGTAGATGAACCCGTTTCTAATTTCAGACTAGACAATGAACTAGGTTGGTTATAATTACAATAAAAACTTGATGATGTACATATAGTAACCTACAATATTTTCCCTTTTCTGTTTGGTTGACGCATGAAATGTTTATATTCAATTTTTGGGTAAAAAGGTCAAAATCTATGGAGAGTCTGTTGCTGTTAGTTGCTCAGTTGTTTTGGACTCTTTTGCAACCCGACGGACTGTATCCCAGCAGACTCCTCTGTCCATGGAACACCCCAGGCAAGAATATGGATCATGGGTTGCCATTTCCTTCTCCAGGAGATCTTCCGACCCAACGATCGAACACACGTCTCCAGCACTGGCAAGTGGATTCTTTAGTGCTGAGCCACCAGGGAAACCGTTATAAAAGAAGGGTCAGTGTCGGTGCTTTTAAAAGTTTGATATGCATACTAATCACTTAGGGATTGTGCTAAAATATATGTTTTATACAGCATATCTAAGTAAAGGTTTGAGTTCTCCATTTCTAACAAGCTCCCAGGCGAGGCTGACGCTGTTCTAAGAGTTCTAACTGCACAACCCACTTTCTGGCCTTATTATCTAAGTCCAGTGAAATACAGGCTAGTCAGAAACATCTCGAATTACAACTCCACCAAGCTTCCGAGGAACTTCCTAATAGATGATGCTTCCGTAGATGTGGGAGATAGGGATACATCTGTCTAAACAGATCCTCAGGGGGTTCTAACGGCCAGCCAGGTTTGGGAACCACTGCCTAAATTACAGCTTAAACAACTTTGATGACACCAGAATAGTCACATAAATCCCAGATAGCAAATCAACTTGTCTCTGCTCACCACAGAATAAAAAGGTCCAGTCTTCTACACCATCAGTTCTCTTTATGAGCTTTGAACTCCCATAAAAGAATTAAATGAAGTCCTTAGACACTTGATGTGAAGGAAATAACATTATTTTCCAAGTAGAAAATGAACAAAGTACCTGGGTATATATTTGTTTTAAAGGCACATGGTCTAAGGCAGGTGGTGCTGTAATATTCCCTGAAATGGATAGATGATGCAGTTTCCAAGTCAATTATTTTCATTTTAATCCAAGGCTTTAAAAGAATCAATAGTGCCAAGTATAAAATATATTAGCATGTGCCATTCTAAGCTAGGTGATAAAACGAATTCGCAAGTATCTTTCTCTAACCAGGGCTTTTTAATCACCTCTGTTTCCTTTGACAGGAGGATGTATTCCAGGACTTCAGAAGAGCTTTGTGATTGAAGTCAGTTTTTTAATGCTAAAATGACTAGTAAGCCAAATTTTTAGCTTGTACAGAATTTATTCACTGACTGTAACATTCATATTATTTTGAATAATAACACATACCAATTTTGAATGCCGAAAATATACTAGGCTCCAGGCTAAAAACATTGTACTCACATAAATTAGCAAATATAGAACTAAGAGCAATTGCAAAATTACTACTATTAGAAGCATTTTATAAATAAGGGAAGTGGAGGTTGGAGAAGCTGCCCGTCTCGTGCTGTGTGTGTGAATTGCTCAGTCGTGTCCGACTCTTTGTGACCCCATTGACTGTAGCCTGCCAGGCTCCTCTGTCCAGGGGAATTCTCCAGGCAAGAACACTGGAGTGAGTTGCCATACCCTCCTCCAGGGGATCTTCCCAACCCCGGGATTGAACCCAGGTCTCCCGCATTGCAGGTAGATTCTTTACCATCTGAGCCACCAGGGAAGCCTTTATTTTAATCCATACCTATGTACATCATATGCAGATAATATAAATTCCACTATGACTTTCAAAAATCTGTGAACTGATAAAGCAGAAGTGGAGGCCATTTCAATTTCATAAAATTAAAAAATTGTCATAGGATCAGTGATCCCAGCTTTTAAGAAACCAGGGAAGTTGTATTCTCTGTGCCAAAACACGTGAGGATACAAATCCTTTAAGACAGGAAGCCTAGTGTTTTTGCTTCACTTCAACTTTTAAGTTAGATCCCAAATTACATCCTATCAGATGAATAAACTTCCAAATGAAAAAAAAAAAAGTTCATAACCACTACTCACTGTGTTACTAGGAGGAAAAGTTCCACCAGATTAGAGCAGCTTGGGGAGCCTAGCAGGAAATGTACAAAGTTGTGTAGGAAAGTCTTTGCAGCAGTGGTAAGTAGGACCAACCAGGGCGAATAACCCAAAGAAGAGATCTCCATGCTGATAAAATTTCTGAAGGTATGTCTGAGGCTTGTTAACACTGCTAAAGGGACTTATAAGAAAGGGTTCCAGAAAGACTACCTTGGGAAGAGACAAGGACACACTTTGGAAAGCTGATGCAGTGCTGTTTAGAGGTATCACCTGCTAGTAAATGAAAAAGAAGAATGGAAACAGTTGAGAGTATGATCTCATTGAAACAGATTTTAAAAATCAGAGCAATCCTGACCACAAAAAAAAAAAGCATCCTATACTAAATAAATCGCTCTTAACATAGCAGCGGAAAGAATCTTTGAAAGGAGGAAAATGATCAGAAATAAAGATAAAAGGAATTAGAAACAAAATGAAATAAATAAAAGTCATGTGAAGAAGATTGTTGCATTAGCTTCCTAGGGTGGTTAGACCAAAAACTACAAACTGCATGGCTCATAATAATAGAACTTTATGGTCTCTTAGTTCTGGAAACCAGAAGCTCAAAATCAGGGGGGCTACACTTCTTCTGAAGTCTTTTGGGGAATCCTTCCTTGGTTCTTCCTAGCTTCTAGTGATTTGCATGTAACCTTTGGTTTTCCTTAGCTTTTAGCTGTGGAGAAGGCAATGGCACCCCACTCCAGCACTCTTGCCTGGCAAATCCCATGGATGGAGGAGCCTGGTAGGCTGCAATCCATGGGGTTGCTAGGAGTTGGAAACAACTAAGCAACTTCACTTTCACTTTTCACTTTCATGCATTGGAGAAGGCAATGGCAACCCACTCCAGTGTTCTTGCCTGGAGAATCCCAGGGACAGGGGAGCCTGGTGAGCTGCCATCTGTGGGGTCGCACAGAGTCGGACATGACTGAAGTGACTTAGCAGCAGCAGCAGCAGCAGCAGCTTTTAACTGTGTTAAATCTCCAATCCCAATCTTAATTGACTTGAAAGAAATGGCATTCTCTGAGTATCTCTCTGTCTTCACACTGCTGTCTTCTTATTAAAAAAAAAAAATCAGTCATATTTGATTAGGGACCCACTGTACTCTAGCAAGACCTCATCTTAAATAATTACATCTGCTCTGACCTTGTTTCCCTGTAAGTTCATATTCTATGGTACTCGGGGTTAGGACCTGAGCATAGCTTTCCTGGTGGGGAGGGTATAATTCAACTTACAGAATCATATATATGTATATGTGTATTTTTCTCCGAAGAGGAAAGCTAAAACAATTAAATACAAGCATCTAAAACCATGAGGAGGAAGTGGCAACCCACCCCAGGATTCCTGCCTGGAGCATTCCATGGACTGGAAGGCTACCCATGGGATCTCAAAGAGTCACACACGGCTGAGCAAACACACATATACACACATACACATCGAAAATCATAATTCAAAATTCAAGAAATTTTCAGGATAAAAAATGGTGTAGATACACTACAAGCAGATACATGACATGGTAATGACGTCGTAAAATGACAATAATGTTAACTCTGACCAAAAAAAAAAAGCTACTTAGAAAGAAAATTATCTTGCACACATAAACACGTTGAACTCCAGGAATAGTCACACAATATCTACTGGGTACTCAAAGCAATGAGTGAACACATTAAATTTTCATCTAGCTTAGATGAACTTAAGTACTAAAACAATTTGGAAAATGCAGAACAGGGGGATTATTGTATCCATGTGTTCTTCTTGAAGAATTTCCTACAGGAACTCTCCAGTCAACTAATAAATAACAGAAAAAACTTCATTAAAATAGCTGATGGTGAGCAGCAGATTTATTTAACTAGAGATCTAACACTAAAACAAAATTAGGGATTGGTGTTCTCAAAAAAATACCCACAAGATCTTTGCTATCCCTCTTTTTAAGAGGCCTGACTCTTTTCCTACTAGGTGAGATCTGGACTTAGTGAATCCCACAAAAAGAAAACAAACCCCAAACGCAGGAGTGACGATATGTGACTTTGGAGAGTAGGTCATAACAAAAAGAAACACATCCCTTCCTCTTTCTCTCTTTTCTCTCTCACTCTTGGAAAACCACTGCCATGTCATGATACTCAGACAGCCCTGTGGAAAGGCCCAAGTGATAGGAAATAAGCCTGCTGTCAAAAGCCAGCCAGAAGCTCAGGCTTCCTGCCAACAGCCCTGTAAGTAAGCCATCTCTGAATCAGAAGTTTCAACCTGGTCAAGCCTTCAGATGACTTCAGCCCTAGCCAACCTGCGAGTGTAACCTCAAGATAGTACTCAAGACAGAATCAAGTTAATTAACTCGTGGATTTAAAAACTACATGAATAACAAAATGTTGATGTTTGAAGTTACTACGTGAATAACAAAATGTTGATGTTTGAAGTTACTAACAGCCTCTTGATGAAAGTGAAAAAGGAGAGTGAAAAAGTTGGCTTAAAGCTCAACATTCAGAAAACAAAGATCATGGCATCCGGTTCCATCACTTCATGGGAAATAGATGGGGAAACAGTGGAAACAGTGTCAGACTTTATTTTTTGGGGCTCCAAAATCACTGCAGATGGTGACTGCAGCCATGAAATTAAAAGACGCTCACTCCTTGGAAGAAAAGTTATGACCAACCTAGATAGCATATTCAAAAGCAGAGACATTACTTTGCCGACTAAGGTCCATCTAGTCAAGGCTATGGTTTTTCCAGTGGTCATATATGGATGTGAGAGTTGGACTGTGAAGAAGGCTGAGCGCTGAAGAATTGATGCTTTTGAACTGTGGTGTTGGAGAAGACTCTTGAGAGTCCCTTGGACTACAAGGAGATCCAACCCGTCCATTCTGAAGGAGATCAGTCCTGGAATTTCTTTGGAAGGACTGATGCTAAAGCTGAAGCTCCAGTACTTTGGCCACCTCATGCGAAGAGTTGACTCATTGGAGAAGACTCTGATGCTGGGAGGGATTGGGGGCAGGAGGAGAAGGGGACGACAGAGGATGAGATGGCTGGATGGCATCATGGACTCGATGGATGTGAGTCTGAGTAAACTCCAAGAGATGGTGATGGACAGGGAGGCCTGGCGTGCTGCAATTCATGGGGTCGCAAAGAGTCGGACACGACTGAGCAACTGAACTGAACTGAACTTTTGGGTAATTTGTTACTTAGCAGTAGACAGCAATGACAAGTATTCACAACCATCAAGTGGAGTGCTCTCAAAGTTGTTGCTCAGTCGCTCAGTCATGTCTGACTCTTTGCGACCCCATGGACTGCAGCACTCCAGGCTGTCCATCACCATCTTCCAGAGTTTGCTCAAGTTCATGTCCACTGAGTCAGTGATACTATCTAACCATCTATCCTCTGCTGCCCCCTTCTCCTTTAGCCATCCATCTTTCCCAGCATCAGGAACTTTTCCAATGAGTAGGCTCATTGCATCAGGTGGACAAAGGATTCGAGCTTCAGCTTTAGCATCAGTCTTTCAATAAATATTCAAGGTTTATTTTCCTTTAGGATTGACTGGTTGGATCTCCTTGCAGTCCAAAGAACTCTCAAGGGTCTTCTCCAGCACCACAGTTCTAAAGCATCAATTGTTTTGTGCTCAGCTTTCTTTATGGTCCAACTCTCACATCCATACATGACTACAGTCAAACCATAGCTTTGACTGTACAGACTTTTGTCACCAAAGTAATGTCTTTGCTTTTCAGTACACTGTCTAGGCTTGCCATAGCTTTCCTATCTCACATAGTAGATGAATGAAAATGTTGGTGTGGCTCAGGAACCTGGCAGCGGGAAAACCTGGAAGGACTTTAAGGAGACGGTTAGTGAAAGTCTGGAGTGCTTTGAGTAGACTGTGAGTAGAAGTCTATACTTTGAAGAGGCTGCTGGTGAAAGTTGAAGAGAGTTGAGGAAGGCATGATTGGAAATGAAAGGAAAGGAAGTCCGCGTTCTGCGGTAACAAAAAGTTGAGTGTTACTTTGACTTGCCTTTATGTAGAAATTAGAAAATGTACCTAATTAATTACGTGATCTAGCAAAGCCTTAACCATAATATTAAAATTGCCATTTGGTTTATTCTTTTTTTATTTTTGCCACTTTATTTTTTTTTAATTGAAGTGTATTAGCTTTACAGAGTTCTGTGGTTTTCTGTCATACATCACAAATCAGCCAGAGGCATATCATGTCCCCTCCCTCCCAAACCTCCCTTTCATCTCCCTCCCCCTCCCACCCCTCTAGGTTGTCACAGAGCCCCTGTTTGAGTCCCCATACAGCAGATTCCCATTGGCTATCTGTCTTACATATGGTATGTACGTTTCCCTGTTACTCTCTCCATACACCTCACCCTCTCCACCTCCCCTCGCCTGTGTCCTTAGGTCTGCTCTCTATGTCTGTTTCTCCACTGCTGCCCTGGAAATAAATTCATCAGTACCATCTTTCTAGATTCCATATATATGCTTTGGTATACAATAGTTATCTTTCTCTTTCTGACTTACTGCACCTTGTATAATAGGCTCTGTGTTCATCCACCTCATTAGAACTGACTCAAACGCATTTGTTTTTATGACTGATAGTATTCCATTGTGTATATGCACCACAGCTTGTGTACTCATTCATCTGTCAATGGACACCTAGGTTGCTTCCATGTTCTAGCTAGTGTAAATTGTGCTGCACTGAACATTGAGGTACATGTGTCTTTCTCAGTTTTGGTTGCCTCAGGGTGTATGACTAGTAGAGGACTTGCTGGGTCATATGGCGGGTTTATTCCAAGTTTTTTTTTAAGAATCTCCATACTGTCTTCCATAGTGGCTGTATCAATTTACATTCCCACCAACAGTGCAAGAGTGTTACCTTTTCTCCACACCCTCTCCAGCATTTATTGTTTGTAGACTTTTGATGGTGGCCATTCTGACTGGAGTGAGGTGGTATCTCATTGTGGTTTTGATTTGCATTTTTTTAATAATGAGTGGTGCTGAGCATCTTTTCATGTGTTTGTTAGCCATCTGCATGTCTTCTTTGGAGAAACGTCTATTTAGGTCTTTCCCCACTTTTGATTGTGGTGTTTGTTTTTCTGATATTGAGCTGTATGAGCTGCTTGTATACTTTGGAAATTAATTCTTTGTCAGTTGGTTCCTTTGTCATTATTTCTCCCATTCAGGATTGTCTTTTCACCTTATTTGTAGTTTCCTTTGCTGTGTAAAAGCCTTTAAGTTTAATCAGGTCCCACCTGCTTATTTTTGCTTTTATTCCCATTACTCTAGCAGGTGGGTCATAGAAGATCTTGGTTTGATTTATGTCACTGAGTGTTCTGCCTATGTTTTTCTCTAAGAGTTTTATAGTTTCTGGTTTTACATTTAGGTCTTTAATCCATTTTGAGTTTATCTTTGTGTACGGCATTAGCAAGTGTTCTAATCTTATTCCTTTGCATGTATCCTTGAAGCTTATAATGAAGTACAAGGGTATAGAGATGAGAAAAAAAGAACGGTTAAATCAAAAGGAAGCAGGACTTACTGGCTTGAAGATTCCTGACCTCGCTAGACTGCAAATGATGCTAAAAGTAAGAAATGGCTTCCAAATAGAGATGCAACCCAGAGCACTGCCAAGAAAACTTGGGCTGTGATGAAGCGAAGAACCTGGTTTCAATCTTTATTAAAATTATTCCTTAAGGCTGCCAAGGGCGTCAGTCCGCAAACTAAGCACAGGCGGCGGCGGCGGGCCAGCGCACTAAGCACGGCTGAGAGCTACCCCATGTCCGAAGTCAGGGACAGCGGCCCAGAGTGCCAGGCTGCGACGGCGCAGGAATGGCTGGGAGGAGCCACCCTGCATCCGAGGTCAGGGGCAGCGGCTGACAGGAGCTACCCTGCATCGGAGGCCAGCGGCAGCCGGGAGGAGACACCCCACATCCGAGGTCAGGGGCGGCCGGGAGGAGACACCCCACATCCGAGGTCAGGGGCGGCCGGGAGGAGACACCCCACATCCGAGGTCAGGGGAGGCCGGGAGAAGCCACCTCACGCCTGAGGCCAGCGGCGGTGACCCTGAGGAGCCACCCAGAGCCCAAGGCCAGGGACGGCAGCTCGGAGGAGCCACCCACGCCCAAGGCCAGAGCCGGCGGCTGGGAGGAGCACCCGAGGAGCTGTGGCTGAGCATGCACAGGAGGGCCTAGAGGAGCCGTCCCACGCTGAAGGTCAGGAACTGTGGTGAGGAGATACCCCTCATCCAAGGTAAGGAGCAGCAGCTGTGGTTTCCTGGAACAGCTGTGAAGAGACAGCCCACGCCCAAGGTAAGAGAAACCAAGTAAGATGGTAGGTGATGCAAGAGGGCATCAGAGGGCAGACACACTGAAACCATACTCACAGAAAACTAGTCAGTCTAATCACACTAGGACCACAGCCTTGTCTAACTCAATGAAACCAAGCCATGCACGTGGGGCAACCCAAGACGGGCGCGTCATGGTGGAGAGGTCTGACAGAATGTGGTCCACTGGAGAAGGGAATGGCAAGCCACTTCAGTATTCTTGCCTTGGGAACCCCATTACAGTATGAAAAGGCAAAATGATAGGATACCGAAAGAGGAACTCCCCAGGTCAGTAGGTGCCCAATATGCTACTGGAGATCAGTGGAGAAAT
>SJYQ01002230.1:1446985-1494873 GCA_006410935.1 Redunca redunca
GCAGGCCAGGAAGCAACAGTTAGAACTGGACATGGAACAACAGACTGGTTCCAAATAGGAAAAGGAGTGCGTCAAGGCTGTATATTTGTCACCCTGCTCATTTAACTTCTATGCAGAGTACATCATGAGAAACGCTGGGCTGGAAGAAACACAAGTTGGAATCAAGATTGCCGGGAGAAATATCAATAACCTCAGATATGCAGATGACACCACCCTTATGGCAGAAAGTGAAGAGGAATTAAAAAGCCTCTTGATGAAACTGAAAGAGGAGAGTGAAAAAGTTGGCTTAAAGCTCAACATTCAGAAAATGAAGATCATGGCATCCGGTCCCATCACTTCATGGGAAATAGATGGGGAAACAGTGGAAACTGTGTCAGACTTTATTTTCGGGGCTCCAAAATCACTGCAGATGGTGACTGCAGCCATGAAATTAAAAGACTCTTACTCCTTGGAAGAAAGGTTATAACCAACCTAGATAGCATACTCAAAAGCAGAGACATTACTTTGCCAACTAAGGGTCGTCTAGTCAAGGCTATGGTTTTTTCCTTACTCATGTATGGCTGTGAGAGTTGGACTGTGAAGAAGACTGAGTGCCAAAGAATTGATGCTTTTGAACTGTGGTGTTGGAGAAGACTCTTGAGAGTCCCTTGGACTGCAAGGAGATCCAACCAGTCCATTCTGAAGGAGATCAGTCCTGGAATTTCTTTGGAAGAACTGATGCTAAAGCTGAAGCTCCAGTACTTTGGCCACCTCATGCGAAGTGTTGACTCATTGGAAAAGACTCTGATGCTGGGAGGGATTGAGGGCAGGAGGAGAAGGGGATGACCGAGGATGAGATGGCTGGATGGCATCACCGACTCGATGGACGTGAGTCTGAGTAATTCTGGGAGTTGTTGATGGACAGGGAGGCCTGATATGCTGGGATTCATGGGGTCACAAAGAGTCGGACACAACTGAGCGACTGAACTGAACTGAATTGAAGGGTACTAGGCCAGAGAACAATAGGGTATGTTTGACTGAGGGGAATCTCCCAACAAGGTATTTCCAAGAAGCTTAAGGGTTTTCTCTCTCAGCTATCTCAGGAGGAGTTTAAAATAGAGAAGGGGCTTATCCCAAAGAGATTTGTGTGCATGTGACTTGTGGGGATGGTCTTTATCTAATGGAGTGAATCCTTACTAAGATTCACAGGAAACCCAGAGTTTTTAATAGAATTAAGTTTTCAGAGGCACTTCCAGCTTGTCATAAAAAGGACAGCAATGACACTTATTGAATGTGGTCTTTATACCCATATTTTTGGCACTGAGATGCTTGAAAAAGTATACAGCAGTAAAAATGAGTTACCATTATCAGAAAAAGAGGGTAGAACCAACAGCCCAGATTGTTCAGCCAAGAGGAGCAGATAGGAGGAGAACTGAGTCCTCGTCCAGGCATTTCCAATCTTGGCCCAGATGAATTTTCAGAGTGTTTCCCTTTTTATACAGAAATTTCTGAAATCTTATTTTAATGCTTCATCCACCATCATATGACTGACATATAAAAAGGAACATACTTGTCTTTAGTTGCAGGCTTTCAGTTTTAGAGAAACTACTTAAGGAGCTGAACTAAAAGAACTATACCTAAGGAGTCTCAAGTGCACCTGGATCTGGTTTCAATGACAAGATCCTGAACTTCAAGGTGATATTATAGTGGCATAAGACATTTAAGGGTACTGGGAGGAAAAAAAAAAAGTGGATTTTGCACATGAGAAGAATATTTCTTGATCAGGGTATTAATAGGTTTTTTTTTTTTTAATATAAGCCTACAAATTTTTTGACTTGCCCCTTTCAAGAGGTACAGTCTAATTCTCCTCACTTCAATATGGGCTGGACACAGTTACTTGCCTCTAATAATTTTTTTTTAAAGAGCAGAATAAATGGTATATTATTCCAAGGTCTAGATCATAAAAGTTATTGTATCTACATCTTTCTGTCTTAGAGCACAGAGGAGATATCAAAGGACACTGAAGTAAATCCCATATGATGAAAAACAGACCCACTGCCTGTCGCCCACTAGGAAGTAAGGCATCCTTCCTTTGGACAGACGTCCTTCCTAAAGGACATCTAAAGAGTCCTTTAGAAGACTCTCTTATTTCTAAGCAATGTAAGAGGGTCATCTTAGAAAAGTATCATCCAGCTCCAGCTCAGTGGTCTGATGATTACCACGCCAGCCAAATGCTTATCTGCAACTTCGTGACAGACCCCAAGTTTGAATCACCCAGCAAAACCACCTTTGGACTACTGACCCTCAGAAACTCCATAAGATAAAAATATCTGTGGTTTTAAAGTAAGTTTTGAGGGTCATTTCATACATAGAAAAAGTATTTTAAAAAACATAAATGACATATTGATAGCTAGTGGCAAATGATGTTGGATTCGTGATCTCCAAAGAAGATTTAGCTTCGGGACCAGGGACCAGGTTTGATCACTCAAGAGCTTTTTTGTAGCAGAGTTACATTAAAGTGAAAGAGGGACAGAGAAAGATTCTGACATAGACATCAGGAGGGGGCGGAGGCGCGCCACTTACTAGTCTTAGCAAGGGAGCTGTATACTTTTAAAAATTAATTATTACAATAAATCAAAAGAATGCCTCAATGTTGTAAAGATTTTACCAGACCCACTCCCATAATATATATTTTAAGATAATAGGATTAGTCAGAAGGTTTTTCAAGAAGGAGAAACTGTCCTCAAGCAGGTTACATTGTTATATAATCCTTACAAAGGAATGTAGAACAAAGCCATTTGTCCTTTCCTCCTCCTTGAGAATTCCAGACCCATATCTCCTCCTTGAGAGCCTCAGACCCCTTTCTCCCTCTCTGGGACCCCTGACCTCCTATCAACCTGCCTAGGAACTGACTCTATGGAGAGAGAGAACCCTTCTACACTGTTGGTGGAATGTAAAAATTGGTACATGTACTACAGGAAATAGTATAGGTGTTCCTTAAAAATTTAAAAATAGAGATACCATGCTAAGTCACTTCAGTCATGTCCAACTCTGTGCAGCCCCATAAACAGCAGCCCACCAGGGTCTGCTGTCCCTGGGATTCTCTAGGCAAGAATACTGGACTGGGTTGCCATTTCCTTCTCCAGTACATGAAAGAGAAAAGTGAAAGTGAAGTCACTCAGTCATGTCCAACTCTCAGCAACCCCATGGACTGCAGCCTACCAGGCTCCTCTGTCCATGGATTTTCCAGGCAAGAGATACCATATGACCCTGCAATCCCACTCCTGGGCATATACCCTGAAAGAAACATGATCCAAAAAAATGCATGCACCCCAGTGTTCGCTGCAGCTCTATTTACAATAGCCAAGACAAGGAAGCACCCTAAATGTCCATCGACAGAGGGGTGGATAAAGAAGATGTAGTACATATATGTAATGGAATATTACTCAGCCTTCAAAAAGACTGAAATAATGTCTTTTTCAGCAACATGGATGAACCTAGAGATTGTCACACTGAAAGAAGTCAGACAGAGAAGCAGAAGTGTTGTATGACTCCCTATCCCGTATGTGTGGAATCTGGAAAGCAATGATACAAATAAACTTCCTTACAAAACAAAAGCAGACTCAAGCTTAGGGAACAAACATGGCTTCCGGGGGAAGGACAGGCGGAAGCGACAGTTGGGGAGTTTGGGATGGACATGTCTACTTTCTCTGTGTTTAAAACAGATAACCAATAAGGAGTTACTGTATATATAGCACATGGAAATCTGCTCAGTGTATGTGGTAGCCTGGGTGGGAGGGGGTTTGGGAGAGCGTGGATACAAGTATATGCAGGGCTGAATCCCTTTACTATTCACCTGAAACCATTACAACATTATTCATTGGCTATACTCCAGTGCAGAATAAGAAGTTAAAAAAATAATAATAAACAAATGGGAACTGATTAAAATGTAAAAGGTTTTGCACAACAAAGGAAACCATAAACAAGACAAAAAGACAACCCTCAGCATGGGAGAAAATATTTGCAAATGAAGCAATGGACTAAAATTAATCTCCCAAGTATACAAACAGCTCATGGAGTCAATATGGAAAAAAAAAAAAAAAAAAGCTAATCTTTTAAAACGCATTTTTGTTACAAAACAAATGCACACGTGTGCATTACAGTTGAGACAGAAACCACTTGATAAGTCTTAATTTCTCATTAACGTGTGAACCAAGCCGTGTTAGGCATCATCTGCCAAGTGCAGAGTCTGTTGACAGTGAAGCCAGGACATTCCAAGCCTAGAAGGACAGGCTTTCCTTCATTTGAAGAAATAACAGCATATTGAGGAAAATGCAGGAAGGATGCTCTGCTCTCCAGAATCATGGTGTTCTGAATGAGCTGAGTTCAGTTCAGTTCAGTCTCTCAGTCATGTCCGACTGTTTGTGACCCCATGGACTGCAGCACGCCAGGCAAGCTGAACCTGAATGTAAATACTTTGTTAAGGATCTAGAGCATGGTTTTATCCTTCAAGTTGCTTTTACCAGTTGTATCTTATTAGTATAAAATGTACTTTTATAGAAAAAGAAAATAATGCTAAGGGAAAAAAATGCACCATGAATAAAGTACATGGCCTCCCATAATAGTGACATACAGACAACTATTTAATATTTATTCATTGGAATTAAATAGGAGTACAAGAAAACAAGAGAACTGAGGAGAACTAAATTTCTCACCAAGATGGTCAGAAAAATGTTACAAAGTTCAATTTCTTTTGTCTAGATATAAACCAAGCCTGCATGACAAAAAAAAAAGAAAAAATAGACTTTTTTCCTCCTGTAAATATGACCAACTCACCATAGTTAATGATCTAATTATAACACAATGTCTCCTTTTAGAGAGAAGATATTTACGTCTTTTTCTGCATGGCTAACACCATAATATAAAGAGTATATTAAATTTATCAGGATATTATACAGTCTCTTTCATAGATGAAAGAAAACTATAGTTCCCTAGGTAGTAGAAATAAAATAACCTAGAATGAAATAACCCATATGTATATTAAAATAGAATTTGTGAAAATGAAGCCTGCCAGATATTAGAAGAAACGATCTCATTATAAAATCCTCAGGTTCTCGTTTCTTGGGAAAAGCCCTAATTGTAACTTTATCTTTTTAGTGGCCAATTACTGTATTCAGCATATTTTCTGAAATAAATGCTTTGCTATTTTTATGACTTGCCTATCTGTATTTCCAATTCCAAGAATAATCATCTACAATATCGCTATTTTCATAAGTAAGAAATCTGGAATAAATGACATTGTTCTATCAAAACACAAGTGAGGAAAAAAGCCTTTAAATTTTAGATGAAATGTAAAATAGAAATCTTTTATTAGCATAAATAAAGTATCTTAGATGAGAATCTTGCTATCTCTTCTATTTATCAGATTAGGTCATTAGAGCCTTCCAAGACAAGAATACACTCTGCTTGAGCCATACAAAGGAAATTGGCCAACTTTTCTAAATGAGTTAGTTTCTTGCGTTAAAAGGAAATGGTAGCTGATTTGCATTCCCAAAATATAAAGGTTTTAAAAACTCTTATGATACTATAAAGTATAACTTGTCCTGTGCAAAATACTGTTCTTATTTTGCATTCTTGTTCATCAGCTGAACATTCACAATATAAGCCCTGCTCTCAGGGTGACTGTATATGGTGACAGAAAGGCTGGTGAAATGCACGAGGACTGGAAGTGTGAGTGTCCCCACAGCACACCCTCCTGCAACACACACGCTGAGAAACACAACCCGAAATAGACTCAGTTTCCCAAAGTGACCCTTGTTCTAATACTTTATCACTGAAATCATTTGGAAGATTAAAAATATATATATATACTATCCAACCTCACTAGAACATGTTTGATATTTGAGTATCACTCAGAAGATGATGGGCTATCACTGCTGAAAAGTTAGACACAGCTCCAGCTATCTGACAATTGATATGATTGGATCCCCTTCGTCTAAAGAACTGGCTTCAGAAAAATAATCAGCTGACATAAACTGCTGGCTTTCATATTGACCAAACGAATGGAGTCCTGGTAAGCCAGCTTGGAAACAAAGTCAGCCAAGCATTACAGAGAAAATGACACTTCAAAATTCTGAGTGCCTCTGGCTAACCAAGATGCTGAAAATGTCTTCTGAGTCTGATTTTCTAAATTTTAGCTTCTGAAATCACTTATTCTCTCAAATTTTAGGTTTTTTTCAGTAAACAAAGTGAACTATTTAAGTAGTCTGGAGCTAAAACTGATATTCAAATCTCTCTTAGATTATAGTTTAGGGTTTCTCAGCAGCAGTAATATTGACATTTTGGAACAGATTATTCTTGGTTGTATGGGGCTGCCCTGTGCATTCTAAGATATTAACAGCATCCTTGACTTGTACTCACTAGAGTCTAGTGGCAATCTTCCCCCTCCCCCTCAGCAACCGTGACAACTGAGAATTCTTCGGACATTGCCAAATGTTCCTTGGGATATAAACAGCTCCACCCACTGAGGTCCCCTGGATTAGTGCTTTTTTTTTTCCACCTTTCTTATGGGGATGAAGAAGAAATAAGACTGTAGAAACATTTGAAGAGAGGAGATTAAGATGACAGAGTAGGAAAACCGTGAGCTCAGCTCTTCACACAGACCCACCAGAAGGGCAACAGCAGAGAGAGGAGCTCTCTGAAAACAGCCTAAAGGCAAACAGAGGAGCTCCTCTCAATTAAGGGTATAAAGGGAACATCACATCGAGATGCTTAGAAGGAGCAGAAATGCAATCCAGTCAGGACCCGCAGTGCTGATGAGCAACCCAAAAGTCGAAGGGGAAATCAGAAACTCAGAGCTTTTCCATAGGAAGTGAGGGGTCTGAGCCCCATGCTGGACAAATCCCCTTACAGGGCTCACAGTCGGGTGAGTCACAGGGCTGTAGGAAACCGAGGCTCCACTCTTAAACTTATTTGCTTTGAGTCCGGCACAGAGGCAGCACTTTGAGCAGAGCCTGGTGATTTAGCCATACTTCCAAGACCACTCTAGCACATCCCTCAGCCCACATCAAGCTCTGCTCCAGCCTCTGCCTCTGCCCGCCAAAGAGGCAACTTCGTCATGTCCCAGGAGAAGCCCCGGCTTGCTCCTGACCCTGGCTCTGCACATCTCCACCAAAGCGGCAGGCTTGGCACGCCCCGGAAAAAACTCTGGTTCATGACCAATTTAGCTCCAAAGTAGAACTATTTTGGCTTCCCACCAAATCCATTTGAGTCTTCATGGGGTTGCTCCACATAAAGACATACCTTTCCCATCCCCCTCCCCATCCCACCCCTCTAGGCTGATGCAGAGCCCCTGTCTGAGTTCCCTGAGTCACACAGCAAATTCCCATTGGCTACCTGTTTTACATACGGTACTGTAAGTTTCCATGTTACTCTCTCCATACATCTCACCCTCTCCTCCTCTCTTCCCATGTCCAGAAGTCTATTCTCTCTGCCTGTTTCTCATTGCTGCTGCTAAGTCACTTCAGTCGTGTCCGACTCTGTGGGATCCCATAGACCACAGCCCACCAGGCTCCCCTGTCCCTGGGATTCTCCAGGCAAGAACACTGGAGTGGGTTGCCATTTCATTGCTGCCCTGTAAAAAAACTCTTCAGTACCATTTTTCTAGATTCTGTATATATGTGTTAGAATACGGTATTTATCTTTCTCTTTCTGATTCACTTCACTCTGTATAATACGTTCTAGGTTCATCCACCTCATTAGAATTGACTCAAATGTGTTCCTTTTTATGGCTGAATAATATTCCATTGTATATATATACCACAACTTCTTTATCCATTCATCTGTCGATGGACATCTAGGTTGCTTTGATGTTTCAAAAGGGAGGGTATATATGTATACCTTTGGCTGATTCATGTTGAGGTTTGACAGAAAACAGCAAAATTATGTAAAGCAATTATCCTTCAATTAAAAAATAGATTAATTTAAAAAGACATACCTTTAAGACAGGGACAGGTAACCATTTCACTAATACATAGAGACCAACACAGAAAATCAAACAAAATAAGAAAACAGAGGCATATGTTCCAAATGAAAAAACAAGATAAACATCCCAGAAAAATAGTTCTAATGAAATGAAGATAAGTAATTTATCAGATAAAGAACTCAAAGCAATGGTCATAAAAATGCTCACCAAACTCAGGTAAAGAATAGATGAAGACAAGTGAGAACTTCAACAAAAAAATTAGATGATATAAAAAAGTCTAGAGCTGAAGAACACAACACTGAAATGAAACGTGCACCGCGGGGAGCTGACAGCAGACTGGGTGACAGAGGAGAATGCACAAGGGACCCGAAAAGAAGAATAGTGAAAATAAGCCGAGCCAGCAGAAAGAAAAGGGGCTTAGAAAGCAAAGACACTTCCAGAGACACTTGAGGCAACATCAAGTGCAATAACATTAATATTATAGGGCTCCCAGAAAGAGAAGGGAAAGAGAGAAGAGAGTAGAAAATGTGTTTGACAAAACAATGACTAAAAACTTCCCCAACCTGGGGAAGGAAACAGAACCCAAAAGGAGAGGCCCAAACACGAGGAACTTAAAGTGACCCACGCCAAGATATATCATAATGAAACTGACAAAAGTTAAAGAGAATCTGTTAAAGGAAGCACAATAAAAGCCAAGAATCATATACAAGGGAACTCCCATAAGGCTGGTACCATATTTTTTAGCAGAAACTTGGCATGCCAGAATAAATTGAAACAATACTGTGTAAAGTGCTGGGAGCTTCAGACTGCAAAGTTATCATTCAGGAAAAGGATAGATCAAGAGTTTCTCAGATAAGCAGAAACTAAAAAGAGTTTATTAGCAATAAACTATCCTTGCAAGAAATATTAAAGGGCAATATTTAGGTGAAAATAAAAAACTCATAACAAGAAATAAGAAAATATATTTTTAACACTTACTGTAAAGGTACATATATAGTAAAAGTAGGGACTCAAACTCTTAAAAAGCTAGTATGAAGGTTAAAAAACCAAAGTCATAAAATCAAGTATAATCAATCCCTGTTCCAGAAAGATTCCACACAGCATGGAGCAACTAAGCCTAGGAGCTGCAACGACTAAGCCCACACGTGGAAACTATTGAAGCCCACATGGCTAGAGCCCGGTGCCCTACAACAAGAGAGACCACTGTGATGAGAAGCCTGTGCACCGAACAGGGCAGCCCCAGCTCGCCACAGCTAGAAGAAGCCTGTGCACAGCAACAAAGCCCCAGCATGGCCAAAAATAAATATATTGTTTAAAAAAGGTAATACTGGAAGTCCTAGCCATAAGAGACAAGGAAAAGAATAAAAGGCATCCAAACTGGAAAGGCGTCCAAAACTGTCACTGTTTGCAGATGACATGTTACTATAGATGATGGTGATTTAGTTGCTAAGTCATATCCAACTCTTGTGACCCCATGGACTGCAGCCCACCAGTGTCTTCTGTCCATGGGAGTCTCCAGGCAAGAGTACTGGAGAAGATTGCCATTTTCTTCTCCAGGGGACCTTCCTGACTCTGGGATCAAACCTGTGTATCTAGCATTGCAGATGAATTCTTTACCGTTGAGCCATCAGGAAAGCAATATACAAAACTCTAAAATCTCCACCAGAAAATCATTAGAACTGTAAGTGAATTAAGCAAATATGCTTAATATCCTAAAATCTATTGCTTTGGTATACTAATAACAGACCATCAAAAGAGAAAGCAAGAAAACAATTCTACTTAAAATCACACACAAAAAGAATAAAGTGCCTAGAAATAAACTTAATTAAAGAGGTTAAAGACCTATACTCTGAAAGCTATACAATTTTGATGAAGAAAACTGAAGATAATATATATATCTAAATGGAAAGATATCCCATGTTTATCAATTGGAGTAATTAATATTGCTAAACTGTCCATACTAACCAAAGAAGTATACAGATTTAATGCAATTCTTGTCAAAATAGTCATGACAGTTTTCACAGAACTAGAACAAATAATCCCAAAATTTACATGAAACCACTAAAGACCTCAAATAGCAAAAGCAATCCTGAGGAAAATGACCAAAACTGGAGTACCATGCTCCCTGACTTCAGATAATGCTACAAAGATACAGTAATCAAAACAGTATGAAAGGGCACAAAAACAGATACATAAATCAATGGAACAGAATAATGAGCCCATAAATAAATAAACCCACATGCCTGTGGTTAATTAATCTTCAATAAAAATATGCAACGGGAAAATAACAGTCTCTTTAATAAGTGTTGCTGGGAAAGCTCAGCAATTAAATCTTAAAGAATGATATTAGACCATTTTCTCTTGCCACATATAAAAACAAACTCAAAATGGATTAAGACTCAAAAGGTGAAACTAAAAACCATAAAACTCCCGGAAGGAAACACAGGCAGCACACTTTTTGACATAAGTCTTAGCAATAATTTTCTGCATCTGCCTCCTCAGGAAAGGGAGAAAAAAAGCAAACTAAACAAATGGGAGGCAATTAAAAGCTTTGCACCACAGGTTAAACTGTCAATAAAATGAAAGAACAACATAGTGAACAGGAGGAAATCTTTGCAAACAGTAAGTCTGATAAAGTCTTAATACCCAAAATATAGGGCTTCTCCAGTGGCTCGTCAGTAAAGAATCTGTCTGCAGTGCAGAAGACACAGGAGACACGGGTTCTATCTTTGTGTTGGGAAGATCCCCTGGAGGAAGGCATGGCAACTCACTCCAGTATTCTGGCCTGGAGAATCCCAAGGACAGAGGAGCTTGACAGGCTACAGTCCAAAGAGCAGCAAAAAGTAGGACACAACTGAAGCAACCGCATGCATGCACGTACCAAAGCATAAGCATCTTATACAGCTCAGCATCAGAAAAAGGCAAGCAACCTGAAGCAAAACTGGGCAGAAGACCCGAACAGACGGTTTTCCAAAGAAAACATACTGATGCACATGAAAATATGCTCAACATCACTAATCACCAGGGAAATGCAAATCCAAACTACCCTGAGATACAGCCTCACACTTGTCAGAATGGCTACTGTGAAAAAGTCAAGAAAAAACAAATGTTACTGAGGATGTAGAGAAAATGCAACTCTAGGACACTGTTGGTGGGAATGTAAATTGATACAGATGCTACAGGAAACAGTGAAGCTCCTATTCTTAAATATAAAACTGCCACATAATCCAGCAATTTTACTGCTGGGTATATTTCTAAGGAAAAAAACACACTAAATAGAAAAGACATATGCACCCCAATGATCATAGAAGCATTATTTACAATAGCCAATAGACGCAAGTAATCTAAGTGTCCATCAACAAATGAAGGATGAAGATGTGGTGTATAGATAATAGAATAACACTCAGCCACAAAAAAGAATGAAATTTTGTCGTTTACAACTACATGGATGGATGTGGAGGGTATTATGCTTAATAAAATGTCAGACAGAAAAAGGCAAATGCTGTTTTCACTTATATGTGAGCCTAAAAAAATAAAACAAACAAGTGAATATAAGAAAACCATAACAGACTCACAGATATAGAGAGCTAACTACTAGTTACACATGGGGAGAGAGACATGGGAAAGGTCAAGATAGGTGTAGAGGATTAAAAAGTACAAGCTACTAACTATAACATAAATAAGATACGAGGATATAATGTACAGCACAGAGAATATAACCAATATGTTATAATTACTTTAAATCAACTATAATCTGTAAAAATATTGAACCACTCTCTTGTACACCTGAAACTAGTATTGAATAACAACCATACTTCAGTTTAAAAATAGGAAGAATAAAAGAATTGGAGAAAAACAAAAATAAGAACAACAGAGACAACAAAACTGCCAAAGAGACAGAAGACGCATTGGTAGTTGCTGCGGTCTGAGAAGAATCAGGAAATGGAAGCAACTGCTCAGTGGATAATTACTTTGTGGGTAACAAAGTAATTGCACAACGTTGTAAATGCCCCCTAAATGCTACTGAATTGTTCACTTTAAAATGGTTAATTTATGTTATGTGAATTTCACCTCAGTTATAAAATAAAGAATAAAAAACGGGAGAAAGGAAGACAGTATTAATACAGGTGAAAAACACTGGCCATGATTTCATAATAGGTGTATGAGAATTTATACACTATTTTTCAAGTGTTAGAAATTTTACATAAAAATTAAAAATGAAAGCAAGAAAAACAAAACCTTTGAAAAAATCAGTGAGCATTTCTGTGGCAGAGACATAGTTCTTTAATTTTATTCCAGATATCCATTTGCCCAACTAAAAAATAACTTATTCCAACTTCCCTCACAGCTCTGTGACTAAGCCTTGTGACTAAATGTGGGCCAATGAGTTGTTAGCAAAAATGTTATACGGGTCTCCAAAAAGGAAGGAGATAACCTCAAGATAATAAGAACCTCTTATTCTTACTGCTTGCCTGGAATGTAGACACGATATCTAGCACTCCAGCAGCCTGCTATATCCAGGAAATCTACAGTCACAAATTCAACCAACTTGGGATTTAATATATATTTTTTTAATTAAGACATTTTCAAAAAGCAAAGTTTGAATGTTGTACAGGCTGGCAACTATTTATAGAGCATTTACATCTTATTAAATATTAGGTGTTGTAAGTAACCTAGAGGTGGTTTAAAGTATATAAGAGGATATGTGTAGGTTATAGGCAAACACTGCACCATTTTATGTAAGAGACTTGAGCACCCACAGACTTTGGTATCTGCAGGGGGTCCCAGAACGAATCCCCCAAGGAAACAGGAATGACTACTGAGATGCAGAGCAGAAACGTAGAAACTAGGGTGCCTGACGCACAGAGGAGATCTGAGCCATTCCCGAGCTATCAATGTTCAGTCTTAGCTTATGAAAGAAGGAAACTACTCTCTTGTTTCTACCACTACTATTTGTGAGATTGTTTTCCTGGTGCGTGGTGTGTGTGTTTCTAAACCTAACCCTATCTACTGCTTTTCTAATTTCTAACTGGAAATTTCTCTTGCTAATAATTCATATATAAACAGTTCTATGTGGTTTCAAGCAACAGTATATGCTTCAAACCATTAGTTCCTATATTTCTTTGCCAATTCTCTAGTAGGCAATGTAAAGAAGAAACAGAAATTTATCAACTAAGACTGGAGAGAAAACTTCACTAACAGAATCATGTATAAGCGGGGGAAATACACGGATTACATGATTGCAAACATAAGTCATGTGTTTTTTTTTCCCCAGGTTCTCGACAAAGACGTGCAGAAACCTGTGTGGCAAACTGAGACAATCCAGTATCAAATGCTGGCTGGAATTAAACAGGATTGGGGTTATTGGGTCTCCTAATTTCTAGTTATGTACCAATTAACAGAGAATGAAAATTATTTAAAAGTTTTCTTTTTGTATGTCTTTCTTCTTCCTAAGAGAAAGAATTCCTAGACTTCTTTCTCTTACTTTTTCTAGCCTCAATACGGTATTTCCCGGGAAGTCCATTGTCCTTATAACCAATGGTTCTGGCGTGGGGGTGAGAAAGTGATCTTTCAAAACACCATTCAGGACCCTCTTTCTCAGACCATGAGCCCAATGACATTCTAAAATGTCAACATTAACAGATAAAATCCCTCAGTGTAATAAAATGCTTTATATAGGCCATTAAAATTCAATGTTCAGATGAAATGAAAAATATGTATGTGAAACATTTTTCCTATTTGGCTTTTTAAATCCTAGAACTATATTTTTTAATGGGAAGAAAAGGTATTCTATTATCCTCCATTCCACTTTCCAAGACAGTTCATTGAAAAGACCTGACCTAGAACTCACTCTAAGAATTTTATGGCTATTTAAGAAATGCTGCAATTTCAGAGCTTAGTCCAATATTCTATACGATAAAAGGGAAAGGTCGGATGCACTAGACACTTTGGTACAGAACAGCTCTCAAGCTATTAACAGCAAACTGAGATATTTTCAGGGAATCTGTAAGGTTAAATTTTTTCATAAAACTACTTAGACATTTTTTATCTTTTTCATTTTACTGACATTTGCACTCTGAAGGTACAAAAACCAGTGGGTGAAAACGCTGCTGTGTTAGTCTGAATCAAGGCAGTGCCACCAAACTATACGAGCACGCCTTGCTTTCTTCACCTCCACATCCACACACCCTCAGTCAAAGATGAAAAAGAGAGAGCCAGTTTCACTTAAGATGTCTTTGATGAAATAGGAAAATAACTAACTTTTTAAACGTTGAGAATTTAGGGAAACAATCTGTTACAATGTGGCTCTCCAGCAACTTGTGGCTCCCCCATCCCTGGGATTCTCCAGGCAAGAACACTGAAGTGGGTTGCCATTTCCTTCTCCAATGCATGAAAGTGAAAAGTCAAAGTGAAGTCGCTCAGTCATGTCTGACTCTTAGCGACCCCATGGACTGCAGCCCACCAGGCCCCTCCATCCATGGGATTTTCCAGTCAAGAGTACTGGAGTGGGGTGCCATCGCCTTCTCCGAAGTTTCTTGAGTCATGTCCAATTCTGTGCAACCCCTAGACTGTAGCCCACCAGGCTCCTCTGTCCAAGGGATTCTCCAGGCAAGAATAATGGGGTGGGTTTCCATTTCCTACTCCAGGGGATCTTCCTTAACCAGGGATCAAACCTGCGTCTCCTGCATTGGCAGGAGGGTTCTTGACCACGTGCGCCACCAGGGAAACCCAAAGAGTTACCATATGACCCTGCAGCCCCAGTCCTGGGCATGCATCTAGAGAAAAACATGATCTAGACAGACACATATGCCCAGTGTTCATTGCAGATGTTTACAGTAGCCAAGACACGGAACAACCTAAATGTCCATGGACAGAGGGATGGAGAAGGAAGATGCGGTACATAAATATCAGTCATTAAAAACAAAGAAAGAGTGCCATTTTCAGCAATATGTATGGACCTAGAGAGTGTGGTACTGAGTGAAGTAAGTCAGACTGAGAAGTATAAATATCATATGTCATCCCTTGTGTGTGGAATCTAAAAAGAAACAATAAAAATGAACTTACAAATCAGAAAGTCACAGAGTTAGAGAACAAACTTACGTTTGCCCAGGGGAGCGATGAGGGGTAGGGATAGTTAGGGAGTTTGGGATGGACATGGTCACATTGCTATATTTAAAATACACAACCTGGAAGGACCTACTGTGTAGCACATGGAACTCTGCTCAATGTTATGTGGCAGCCTGGATGGGAGGGGAGTTTGGGGAAGCACAGATGCACGCGTATGTATGGCTAAGTCCCTTCGCTGTTCACCTGAAACCATCACAACATTGCTTATCAGCTATACCTCAATACAAATTTAAAAGTTTAAAAAAATAAAATAAAAATGTACAAACCATAAAAAAATAGATTAAGTTTTTTGACTGTGATAGACAACATCCAGGTTGAAACACAATATTGTAATTGCTTTCTATGCAAAAACTACATGAAGATTCAGTTTTCCACCTGGTAAGTGAAAGATAGGTCCCTGGACCTGAAGCATTATGAAAAGAATCTCTTTGTTATTTTGAGTAGAAGTAGACAAGAAAGAACTAGAGTAGCATGGAGAAATTATACTTAAATGTTCAGAAAAAGTCTAGACGACTTGGCAGAAAAAGCTGAAAGAGCAGGCTTACAGGCAACAAACAGAACATGCAATGACCCAAATCAAACCCTTGAAAGTCCCACCAATCACAAGAGGATTCCAAGTTTTCTGTGATAAAATTCAAAATAAGAAGACAGTTATTTTATCAGTTATTACAATAATATTGAGCCCAGAAAGCTGGAAAGCTGGCATCACTCTGGTGTTTATGATTGCATCAGACATTTCCTTTATGTCACTGACACCTCCTCCGTGCCTCCGTTTTCCTGTATCAGAAGTGAGGCTAACTTGTTTCCCAGATGACACCAAGGGGTAAAAACTGGAGAAAAGCCAAAGGCTTTGTGTTTTCTTGTGTATCTAAATGCTAATCCACTTCACTGATAATCTTCTAAGTTTCCTGGATCTCAAAAAATAAAATAAGGCAGCAGGAGGAGCTCACTCTGCCAGTGATATTATTCTTGATTTATTTCTTTGTCCCTTATCCTTTATGAAATGTATCCTGTAGTTCCATCAAAAATAACATTCTGATGTAGACCACATAGTAAGTGAAAACCAGGGAAGTGGTTTATGCTGGAAACATTCGTCAAGTTATGTCATTTTCATTTTCTTTTTTGGTCAAACTATAGTAAGTATTATAGGGAACAAATTATAATTCCAATCCCATTAATTGTTATTAAATCATATTATTTTGAAATGCCTTTGATTTATTAGATTTCTTACTATTAAATGTTGACTGTCTTAACAGTACACTTAAATGTATTTACATTAATGGACAACATTTTTCTCTAGGAAAATAAATGCTGATGATAGCTGACAACCCCGGGTGAAATTGCAGTGATGACCTTCCACTCTTGCTGCTTGTAGAAAGCAGTGGGGTAGGACGGGTAACATGATCCAAATCTGGGGTCACCCCCTTGTCTTTCTAGAACAGGCTATCGACTCAGCTCTGTCCATCTTAGAGAGCATCGCTGAAGCTGTCCCAGGGGAACCACAGTCCCAGGAATACGCACCGCATCTTCCATGTGAAATTGGACTTCTGAGGGATTTTTCATTCTCCTTTCATATTATTCTAACTCTGTAAATTCTATTCTCAGGCAAAGCATGAGTAGCTCACACACCAGGAATATGTGAGCTGTCAGATTTAGAAAAAAAAAGATCATCCTTTTTGCTGCCTATTGTCAACACTATTTCTCATTTTACTATGCTTTATTCCACATTTCAATCTTAGAAAAATTAGGCAGTAGTAGTTGTTCCTTATTCTGTTTAGCAGTAAAGAAGTTACAGTGATAATTATTAACATTTTGCTCAGCTTTTCCTATTGTCATACCATTAGGTAACATTCACTATCTTTTTTTACACTATTTGAAGATTTGAGTTGATAGCCTATCTTGCAGGTGGGTAGAGAGGCTTTGGAACAGTATAGTATAATAGCAGTCACTTTGATCTCTCCTCACACAAAAGTTTTAGACAACAGTTTTTTGTCTAACAAATGACTCATTCCATGATGTTTTAAAAAAGAAAAAAAAAGTAATGGACACATAAGCACAAAATTATCCCCTAGGTAATGTTAGGTGGACATAGAAAATTCAGTGGAGCGGAATTTTTAATAATCTTTTATGAAAGGTTATTGATTGATCATCTTAAAATCTACTAATTATTATTGTTTCTGAGGGGAAAATAATGAGGTAATTTTTCCTCCTAGGTTGAAAGATCAACAAACTCTAAAAATAAGCAATCCTAACTATAACAAGAAAAGAGAAAACATCCAGATTCATAGTAGCAGTAGTTCCTCTGTAGTTGCTAAAACCTAAATAATTTCTAGAACATGAAAGCAACTACAATTCTTGTCACTCCTTGATTTCCTTAACAAAAATGGACTCAGTTACAAATGCAGCTCCAATGTCAAGAATGTAGCTTCCCTGTTAATGCCCTTCATCATGAAAATGAAGCTTAGAACATTTAAACAACAAACAAGACTGTTTAGACGAGCCGTGAAGTTCTGAACTATACTATCACCTTGGTATTAAAGTAGAGACAGATTCAAAATAGCAGCTATTACTACTTATCATTTTAATAACTTCAAATGAGAGGTAAATGTAAATAAGCTTTGCTGTTATTGTACCTAGGGGATCATGAGCATTGATGTGCAAGCCTCCAGAATAATGAGCTTATGAAAGAGATGCTCCCACTCTGGAAAGCAATACAATTAACTAGCAAATTTTTCCAATATATTTTATAAAAATTAATCACATTCCAACATTTTTCTGAAAGTAGTCAGTAGTACCCCTTCTTTGTGCTTTAACCACAGTTTTTTTTTTCTTTTTCTGTTGTTTTTTGTGGGACCCAATATCAGGAAAACTGTTGTGTCAAACCCCCAAATGTTTAAAATTCTTTGCCTTAGGCCTGTGAACTAAACCCCTGCCAGTTTCACCAGCTCTGTAGGCATTAATACTAAAGTTGATGATAGGAGGTACTGTCAACATTCCCCCAAGTCTAAGAACTGAGAACTGTCAGAATTGCAATTTTTCTAAGTAGCCCTATAGATAGCCTGTGTCACCATGCATTTCCTTCCTAGGGTCCATAAGATAAATCCTTCAATGTCAAGGGCAATAATCAGAAAATGGTAAATGAACACTTGTGAAATCAACTTTAGGGTTTCATTTATCTTTTCAAGTAAGAAACAGAAATAGTGTTGGAGAAGGCCAAGAAAGTGGGGAGAATCATGTTTCTATTTGGACTTCAAGGACGAATTTCTAAATAGAACCAAGCAAAGCACCTGATATTTGGGAAGCTTGGAACAAGAGTAACACAAAGTCACATGAAGTGAAGTGAAATGAAAGTTGCTCAGTCGTGTCCAACTCTTTGCAACATCCTGGACTATACAGTCCATGGAATTCTCCAGGCCAGAATACTAGAGTGGGTAGCCATTCCCTTCTCCAGGGGATCTTCCCAACCCAGGGATCGGACCCAGGTCTCCCATATGGCAGGAGGATTCTTTAGCAGCTAAACCACGAGGGGATTCACATGGAACATGTCTAAATACTTTGTTATAAATCAAGCCAAAAAACTCTTAAATAAAATGTTATATCCTCCTCCCTTTGCAGTTCTTGGATTTCTCAGACTGCCACTCAGGAATGTAGCAGTCTAGGACAAGCCATTTCCACCTCAGTGCCCACTTTGACCCCTGTTCCTCGCACCCCAAATCCACTGCACCTGGCATGAAGGTTCTGATGCCATAGGAATGTCTATTCCAGCCTACATATTCAGGCTGTACCTACATCCCTCCCTGCACAAGCAGCCACTCTTTAGCCACCCCTTGGATCAACCACTGATGCTCCTCTCCATTTGGACTAGTCTGTCATTAATCTTGCCAGATGTCAAACTCAGGGGACTCATTCAGACTCTGCTAAGTATAATGCTTTTGAGGAGTGGAATTCTGGTGTCCTGCATATTCAGAACATGGTCTAAATGGACTGATGTGCAAAAACTGCAGTGTTAGTGATAGTCACTCAGTCGTGTCAGACTCTTTGTGACCCCGTGGACTGTAGCCCGCCAGACTCCTCTCTCCATGGAATTCTCCAGGCAAGAATACTGGAGTGCTTTGCCATTTCCTTCTCCAGGACATCTTCCCAACCCAGGGAACGAACACGGCTCTCCCACACTGCAGGCAGACTCTTTACCTACTGAGCCACCAGGGAAACCCATAGGTATGTCCAATTGGACCCCATGTTCTAAACGGGGTGATGCTGCAAAAACTGCATAGGTAAGTCCAGTTGGACCCATGAACTCTTTGACCATGGAGAATGTCACAAATAGTGAAGAACCAGAGGAGGGCAAAGGCCCAGCTCATTTGGGTGTAAGGATGGTATTACAGATTAGGATAGTTTATTGATTTTCCAGAAGAATTATCTGTGGGTATTATCTGTCCTTAGATGTTTTGTGGGATTTTTTTTTTATGTCATTGTATATTCCATCAATCAAAGGGCCAGTGGGCAAGTCCAAGCCAAGTAAATTTAAATTTAAAAGGTCAGGAATGTTGAACCAAGAGAAGGAGATGAAAAATCACTGGAGATACCCACAGACTCTGCTGTTTTCGAATGACGTCCTTTGTCACTGTTAAGAACGTGGAGCTTCCATCACCATGCAACTGCCCTCCAGGAGGTCTGTGTGGCTGTTCAGAAGCACACACTACGCTTGTTCAAATCTGTTTCACTTTGGATAAAGTCTATCACACTGGAGGAAGTAACCATTGTTGTCCATTCCTAACAAGTACTCAGTGCCCGGCATCCGAATGAACTCAGAGGACTGAGAATGTGTTGATCTGGAAGTCATACTAGGTGATAAATTGAAAAGAGAGCAACTTACATAGGAAAGCCTGAGGCAAACTGGGCAGGTAGAACTCTGACCCCTCACACTGCAGGCAGAGGCAGAAAGGGCATTCCACAGGACTTTCCTGACTTAGAAGGCGACCTTGTGGCAGTAATATCCATAATGTATGTGTCTTCTACAAAGAAGTGGTGACCAAATCGCAATACAAAGTAGAAGGAATGGGTCTCTTAACGGTTTGTGCTTTTCCTTAACAGGGCTCTCTGGCTTTCTTTATGGTTGGCCTCCAGATTGCTGGGGACCCCAGGACAGCTTCATCTGTTCATATCCACAGCTGGCCCAGTCATCACCAGCATCTCAAGGGCAGATCTGGGCAAGTCTTGCCACAGGAGGACATCACTCATTTCTGGAGTCACCAGATGTAAGAAATGTAAAGGAATCTTGTAATCAATTATCCAAATCTCTCATTTTATAGATGGGCAAGAAGAGATAAGAAAGCCTTCTTCAGCGATCAATGCAAAGAAATAGAGGAAAGAACAGAATGGGAAAGACTAGAGGTCTCTTCAAGAAAATTAGAGATACCAAGGGAACATTTAATGCAAAGATGGGCTCGATAAAGGACAAAAATCGTATGGACCTAACAGAAGCAGAAGATATTAAGAAGAGGTGGCAAGAATACACAAAAGAACTGTACAAAAAAGATCTTCATGACCCAGATAATCATGATGATGTGATCATTAATCTAGAGCCAGACATCCTGGAATGTGAAGTCAAGTGGGCCTTAGAAAGCATCACTACAAACAAAGGTAGGGGAGGTGATGGAATTCCAGTTGAGCTGTTTCAAATCCTGAAAGATCATGCTGTGAAAGTGCTGCACTCAATATGCCAACAAATTTGGAAAACTCAGCAGTGGCCACAGGACTGGAAAAGGTCAGTTTTCATTCCAATTCCAAAAAAAGGCAACGCAAAAGAATGCTCAAACTACCACACANNGATGGACGTGAGTCTGAGTGAACTCCAGGAGTTGGTAATGGACAGGGAGGCCTGGCGTGCTGCGATTCATGGGGTCGCAAAGAGTTGGACACGACTGAGCGACTGAACTGAACTAAACTGAACAATTTAAGTGACATGTGTTTGACCACATGGCTTGAGAATAGAAGTCAGGGTGATCATGGTTTAGTCACTTAGTCACATCTGACTTGCAACCCCATGGACTGCAGCCTGCCAGGCTCCTCTGTCCATGGAGTTCTCCAGGCAAGAATACTAGAGTGGATTGCCATTTCCTTCTCCAGGATCCATGGTAGAGGAAAGGAAAAGAAAGAGAAATAGCTAATTGGCAGCCAGTAGCAGTAGAGGAACCCACCCCAGTATCTTTGACTGGAAAACCTCATGGTCAGAGGAGCATGGCAGGCTAGAATCCACAGGGATGCAAAGAGCTGGACATGGCTGAGCACACAGGCACACACTCAGCATTAGGGAAGCATGTGCTGTGCGAGGCGCTTGACTCGGTTGACTGTTTTCAGTCTTCATATCAATCATGAAGGACACTTATTTATGAATCTCACTTGCAGATGAGGGAGCAGAGGCTTAGCTCAGCCGCATGATTTTCCTGAGGCCACAGTATGAGTGGCAGAGCCAGGACCCACGGTCTATGTTCATTGCACCACATCAAGTGGCCTCTCATATTCTGCACACTTTTATGTTGTTTACAATATTTATGGTTCTTGTGGTGGGAATACCTAATCAGTCTATTTAGAAATAGACAAAGTAGAGTGGACCATGTGGAATCTCCTGTCTTCCTACTGGTGACCGTGTGATGAAGATGGTGGTACACTGCAGTCCCTTTCATCAGTCCACAATAATACAAGTAACAACTCATTGTGACTTTTATTTACAAAACATTTTTATAATCCCAAGCCTATGAGGTCATTGCCACTATTATCTTTTCCATTTTTAAAATAATGAAACTGAGACACAACAAAGATTTTGAGAAACATGATCCAAAGTCATAAAGGTAAGTTAGGAAGCATAATAAAAACTTAAAAATGAGTTTTCTGGCCACATATACATCCAAGATTTTGAAGAACCTAAATTTCTTAAAAATTTGAAGAGTATCTAAATAGAGACTACTTTGGACTCTGTGGGAGAGGGAGAGGGTGGGATGATTTGGGAGAATGGCATTGAAACATGTATAATATCATATAAGAAACAAATCGCCAGCCCAGGTTCGATGCAGGATACAGAATGTTCGGGGCTGGTGCACTGGGATGACCCAGAGGGATGGGACGGGGAGGGAGGTGGGAGGGGGATTCAGGATGGTGAACATGTGTATACCCATGGTGGATTCATGTTGATGTATGGCAAAACCAATACAATATTGTAAAGTAAAAAATAATAATAATTGTAAAATGATGCTGACATCTAATAAAGTAGGAGAGAAGCCATTTTACCAAAAAAGTAATAATAATAAATAAATAGAGACTAATGTCTTATCAATGCTGGTCAATGAATATACATTTCTTATTAAGAAAATGACAGAGATTTACGACTCCTATTTACCACAATTACTTTGAAGGATTCACAGAAATTTAAACTCTTAATAATTGAGTTGGTAATTGAGCTTAGGAAGGCTGAAGCACTTGGCAAAATGTGTCACAAGTGAGACAAAAAGCAAGCCAAGAAGCTCATTAATCACTGCTTTCCATTCACTGATTACAGAAAAGTAAGAAACTCAGTGCTGCTAAATAGGGGCTACATAATTTCTTTCACAACAACACATAGTCCCTGAATTTCCAGACAGAACATCTTTGAGTCATGACCAAAGTCAAATATGATTCTTTTAAAGGGTTTTCTTGCAAGTAATTTTATTAGCAAAACTATGGTAAACAGTATATTAACAAAGAGACTATTTTCTGATTTTCACATGTGATGTTTCTATGTATGTATCACTTTGGCTTAGATGAAAGCAATTATATAAAAAAAAAAATTGCTTCCTCTATCTCTACCCCAAAAAGTGTTTAAAACAGCATCATGTAAAGTACCAGGCAATGCTTCTTTCACAAATCCATACACACACCAAAAAAGGGGGGGAAAGACATGTTGAAAAATGTTTTGCATTTATCTTAATGTAGAGTGGTGAAAATTCTTTTACTCTAAGTGTGGTAATAGTAAAATACGGTTGTATGACTCTCTTTTTTAAAATATCAAACATGTATTTTTCCAAACAAGTGTTAGCTTTTCTCAACCTTTTGGAAATAAGGTGGAATATAAATGCACAATGAAAAGTGAATGGTGTTGTCAGCTCACCATACATAATCTTGTTAACATTGTCATTGTTCAGGCTCCTTCTACTTCCCTTTCAGAATACCTTTCAAAGCCTGTGGCACCTCATTTAAATGAACGTGATGACAGCAAGTGCTCATCCTTTCAGCAGTCTTTTATTTTTAGGAATCATAAAAATGTCATTTTTTTTTTCAAATCAGGTAAGTTTGGAGAGTCTATGAACTTATACATTTAGAAGTCTATTCCTCACAATCAAAGAAATCTTAACATGAGCGCTAAGAAAAGAAAGTCTTAAACAGAATGCCAGTCCAGACCCTACAAATGTGAGTTTTCACCTTTCAAGGATCTTGTTTTTGGTTTCTGTTATTAATCTCTCTCCCTCTCTCTCCCCCCTCACCCCCCCCACCCCGTGGTTAGGTTACAGTGGTAGAACGTGCACAGGTGGGTGTGTATTCTGTGCATATTTTCCATGGTCTTCTGTCCAAAGGGAAAAGCTGCTCAAACACAGTTCATATCTTGATTTCTATGTCAGCAATGTAGGTTAAAACACAAATAGCATCCTGATTCTCAACAATAAACTCTGAAAGAAACGTTCTAAGTGGATTTTCTAGGACCACTCAAGGAGTTTCTCAATTAACATTTCTTAAATTCATGCCCCTAAAAACAATGCCACAATTTTCCAGTGAATCTTCCCTAAGACAAGATCTGTAATATTTTTAATAAATTATGAAGAATGTGATAGCCTAAGCTAGAAAAAATAGCATCTCTGTTTAAAATTTAATTTCATTTGGAATTAAATCACTTATTCATTACAATTAGTAATATTTGGATTATATTGGGTATTAGGTCCATAATACAGTACACATACTGTCCATGTGAAATAGTCCTAAAGAACATAAGCTTTCCATTTTTTATAAAAAATAAGTGGTATCATTCTTTTACAAGTGGTTGACCAGTTTTCCCAGCACCACTTGTTAAAGAGATTGTCTTTACTCCATTGTATATTCTTGCCTCCTTTGTCAAAGATAAGGTGTTCATATGTGTGTAGATTTATCTCTGGCCTTTCTATTTTGTTCCATTGATCTATATTTCTGTCTTTGTGCCAGTACCATACTATCTTGATGACTGTGGCTTTGTAATAGAGCCTGAAGTCAGGCAAGTTGATTCCTCCAGTTCCATTCTTCTTTCTCAAGATTGCTTTGGCTATTCGAGGTTTTTTGTACTTCCATATAAATCTTGAAATTATTTGTTCTAGTTCTGTGAAAAATACCGCTGGTAGCTTGATAGGGATTGCATTCAATCTGTAGATTGCTTTCGGTAGTATACTCATTTTCATTATATTGATTCTTCCAATCCATGAACATGGTATATTTCTCCATCTATTAGTGTCCTCTGATTTCTTTCATCAGTGTTTTATAGTTTTCTGTATATAGGTCTTTAGTTTCTTTAGGTAGATATATTCCTAAGTATTTTATTCTTTTCGTTGCAATGGTGAATGGAATTGTTTCCTTAAATTCTTTTTCTACTTTCTCATTATTANATGGAAACAACCTAGATGTCCATCAGCAGATGAATGGATAAGAAAGCTGTGGTACATATACACAATGGAGTATTACTCAGCCATTAAAAAGAATACATTTGAATCAGTTCTAATGAGATGGATGAAACTGGAGCCGATTATACAGAGTGAAGTAAGCCAGAAAGAAAAACACCAATACAGTATACTAACACATATATATGGAATTTAGAAAGATGGTAATGATGACCCTGTATGCGAGACAGCAAAAGAGACACAGATGTATAGAACGGACTTTTGGACTCTGAGGGAGAGGGTGAGGGTGGGATGATTTGGGAGAATGGCATTGAAACATGTATACTATCATGTAAGAAATGAATTGCCAGTCTATGTCCAATGCAGGATACAGGATGCTTGGGGCCGGTGCACAGGGATGATCCAGAGAGATGTTATGGGAGGTGGGAGGGGGGTTCATGTTTGGGAACGCATGTACATCCGTGGTGGATTCATGTCAATATATGGCAAAACCAATACAGTATTGTAAAGTAAAATAAAGTAAAAATAAAAATTAAAAAATGTGGTATCATATTGGCCTTTGTATCCACCTGGAAAATTCTTAGGCCCAATATAAGATTCTGTGTTAATGTGAAGACTCTTCATTCCTCTAAGACAGATAATTGTAGGAGATCAGTTCAAGATGGAAGAGTAGGACTCCTGTGAGAGTCTTTGCTCATCTTCTCCAGTGCGAGCACCAAAATCACAACTAGATGTTGAACAACCATCAGCAGGAAGATGCTGGAACATACCAAAGAAAGATGCTCCATGTCCAAAGATAATGAAGAGCTTCAGAGAGATGGTATGAGGGGTGCATGTTAAAGTCAAATCCCATACCCACTGGGTGGGCAACCCACAAACTACAGAACAATAATACCAAAGAAGTTCTCCCACTATTATGAAGGTCTGAGCCCCACAGCAGCCTTGGGATCCAGCAAAGGGACTAGGAATCCCCAGGGAATCTGACTTTGAAGACCAGTGGGATTTGACTGCAGGACTTCCATGAAACTGGAGGAAACAGACACTCCACCCCTGCAGGGCACAAACAATACCTAGTGAGCACCAGAACCCAGGAGAAAGGAGCAGTGACCCCATAGGAGACTGACCCAGACTTATCTGTGAGTGTTGGAGGGTCTCCTAAGGAGTCATGAGTTAGCAGAGGTTCACCACAGAAATGTGGGCAATGGCAGCAGCAGTTCTGGGAGCTGCCCCTGGCGTAAGCCCCCTTGTAGGTTACTATTAGCTTTACCACAGAGTGTGTAGACCACATGGCTGGGTCACCCCAGGCTAAACAACTAACAGGGAGGGAGTGAAGCCCCATCTATTCAGCAGACAATTCGATTAAAATTTTTCTGAGCGATATGCACCAGAGAGACTCAGTTTTGCTCACCTCCAGTCCCTTCCATCAGGAAGCTTGCACAAGCCCTTAAGCCTCACCCACCAGAGGGCAGACAAAAGAAGCAAGAAGAACTATAGTCCCACAAGAAAGTCCAGAACTAAAGTCCAGAAAAAAACCACAGTCACAGAAAGCCAATCAACATGAAAAGGCATAGGATTATTTCCCAGATGAAGGAGCAAAATAAAACCCCAGAAATACAACTAAATTAAGTAGAGATAGGAAGCCTTCCAGAAAAAGAAGTCAGAATAATGATAGTGAAAATGATCCAGGACCTCAGAAAAAGAAAGAAGATGAAAGAAAGATTTACCAAAGACCTAGAAGAACTAAAGAACAGAGATGAACAATACTCTAGAAGGGGATCGATATCAGAATAACTGATGCAGAAGAACAAATAAGTGACCTAGAAGACAGAATGGTGGAATCACTGTCACAAAACAGGATATAGAAAAAGAATGAGAAGAAATGAAGACAGTCTAAGAGACTTCTGGGACAACATTAAATGCACCAACATTCCCATTATAGGGGTACAAGAAGGAGAAGAGGGGGAGAAAGGACCTGAGAAAATATTTGAAGGGAAAATAGTTTAAGACTTCCCTAACATGGAAAAGGAAATAGTTAACCAAGTCCAGGAAGTGCAGAGAGTCTCAGGCAAGATAAACCTAAGAAGGAACACAACAAGACACATAGTAATCAAAATTAAAGACAATGATAAAACATTAAAGCAACAAGGGAAAATGACAAATAATATACAAGGGGATTCCCATAAGGTTATCAGCTGCTTTCTCAATAGAAATTCTACAAAGCAGAAGGAAATGGCACAATATACTTAAAGTGATGAAAGGGAAGAAGCTACAACCAAGACTACTCCATCCCGTAAGATCCTTATTCAGATTTGACGGAGAAATTGAAAGTTTTACAGAAAAATAAAAGTTAAGAGCACTGCTAAACCAACTTTACAACAAATGCTAAAGGAATTTCTCTAGGCAGAAAACACAAGAGAAGGAAAAGACTTATGGAAAATAAACCCAAAGTGATAAGGAAAATGATAATAGGACCATACATATCGATAAGAAGAGATTGCAAGAATACACACAAGAACTGTACAAAAAAGATTTTCACAACCCAGATAATCAAAAAAGTTTAAGTGTGAATAAAATCAGCAAAAGAAAAGTTATTCTAAACCACTTAATAGATCAAAAGGAAAATTCAGATGACAACTCAAGGCTATTGACTCCTGCCTTCATATTTTATTTAACAGCTCATTCACTCTTCTTGTTATACAAATATTCTTACAGAAATAGCTAAAATTTTCTAAGCTTTTGATTGGAACCAAAAGAGAGAGAGAGATCTAAAATGACTCAAGTTTTATGCCCTTAGTATTATTTTTCAATTTGGTAACTGTGTTTTCCCATTCAATGAGTCATAGACCAACCTACAAGAGATTATTCATGAAGACAAAGAGTGGTAAAAGCTCAAACAAAATATTTGTAAAAATCTTAATTAATTCTGATACTAAAATCTCTTCCAGATTGTTCAGACAGACAAAAGTGAATAGTGTCATTACTTTCAAGCACAAATGTAAGAGGTATTATAAACACTCTTTTAAAATTATCCTTGCAAGTCTCAGGAAGACAGACTTGTGTCCAATAGCTCTGTGAGAAATACAGGGGGTGCTTCACAGCCCTAGAGGTAACAGCAGACAAGGGAGATTAAGACACTGGACCTGGGACCATGGAATAGCCTGGATCAAATTCAACCTCCACTGCTTTCTAGCTGTGTGAAATTGGGCAAGTTCTCAACATCTCTGATTCTTAGATTCCTTTTCTATAAAGTGAGGTTAACAATAGCACCTGCCTCATGGGATTGTGATGTTACACACTAATGCCTAGCAGAGTGCCTTCCCATATCAATTATTAGCTTATATGATTAAAAAATTAAGATCTCTTAAGCAAAATAGATGGCCACCTTACCTGCTTATTCATGGATAAGCAACAAACAATGGCTGCTTCAAAAGGATTCCAAAGAAAACTCCATGATTTGACAGTCTGTAAAGCAAAGCAGAGGAAAAGAAAAACCCCTGAAGAAAAACTGCCTCTAGCACAAAAGTGCCTAGCTCCAGCTCTGCATTTTATTAACACATTGGGAGAAATTTAGAGTAATCTGGTAACATAGTTCTTAAAATGGGATTTTTCTCACATCATTTCAACAGTACCTTTCAACGCTCAAGTAAACATGTTCATTTAGAACCTAGTCTACCACGAAGAGCAAATCGAGAGAAAAAATAGTTTTTCTGCGTTGTCAATCCAAGTCATCACATGAGAATATGTCAGTAATATTCAAAAAGTGCCATGAATATAAAAATTACCATTTTAGAGACAGTTATTTGAGTAGTTTCACGCTGTTTGTCAGAATCAGAAATTAAGTGATTCTTCCAGAAAACTAGAGAATAAAATAGATGCGCTCCCTTCACAGTAGATGGTGGGGATGGGGAGTGAGAGTGCAGTTTATAAGTTTGCAAAATGCCTGATACATAAATGTCTCAGAGGCACGAAGTGGCCTCAGTTCTATCTTTTGGATTATATCAAAATTTTAGCTTTATAAGTTGTAGCCCATAATAAATACATTTCATTAAGTGAACAACAACCCTATAGGCAAATATTACAATTTGTATTATAGTTATGGAAAAACCACACAAAACTAATTGACCCATTCAGAGCCACGCAGGCTCAGCAGTGTAGTGGAAAGAATTAATCAAGCTGGGTTTGAATACGGTTGGCACCTTCCATTACCTCTCAACTCTGACACCTTAAGGTCTTTGAAATTCAATTTCTTCTTTGTCAAATGGGCATAGCAATATCTACTTTCAAAGTTACTGTGAGAAATATGCAAGATGCATGTGAAAAAGACTGGCACTTTGTAGGCTCTCCATAATCAGATGTACAAAGAAGTTCCACACTTCCAACAAGAAAAGAAAGTGAAGTTGCTCAGGCACGTCCAACTGTTTGCCACCCCATGGACTGTAGCCCACCAAGCTCCTCCACCCATGGAATTTTCTAGGCAAGAGTACTGGAGTGGATTGCCATTTCCTTTTCCAGGGGATCTTCCCGACTGAGGGATCGAACCCAGGTCTCCCACATTGAAGGCAGACACTTTACCATCTGAGCCACCATGAATGTGCTGCTTAGAACAAGGTTTGAAATTTATTGATTGTAGACTGATACAGGTGTCTTCCCAGTAACCCGGTAAAGGGAGTTTTCTACTTCCAAACAGATGCAGATGGACATGACTGAATTTTTAACAGTATGGACTGTCCCTGTCAGGAAACTGACTGTCCATGTAAGACTCCAGGTCAGTTAGGATCCTATAGATGCCCACTGGGTAGGTGATCCTGCCAATGAGAACTGAAACCAAAAGGCAAGACATGGAATAAGCAATGGATCAGGCTCTCAGAAAGGTCTCGTGGCCACCAGTTCAGAAAAAATAATAGGAAAAAAAATAGTGCATTCTCTATCTTTCCAACCCTCAGTCAGACAGGCATGGAGATGCTACTGGAAGTAACACCATGAAGGCTGCCCAAGGAGAACCCCAGGCTCTGTTCCAGTCTGGTTCATGATGATAGTGCTGGGAAAATGACATTCATGAAACGTCATCTGACCAGTGAATCTGAGATGTGTGTAGCTCCTTTGGGTGTTGAGGAATGTTCCACTTGTGCTCCACAGCAACAGGGGGCCTATTAAGTTCAATGTACGGGATTCAGCTGGACAGGAGAAATTGGGTGTTATGTCCAAGCTCAGTGTGTCATTATAATGTTTGAGGTAACCTCGAGAGTGACTTACAGGAACATGCCTAACGGGCAGAGATCTAAGACCGATGTGTGAGACCATCCCTATTGTGTTGTGCGGCAACAGAGTGAATATTAAGGACGTAAAGGTTGAGGCAAGTCAGCTGTCTTCCACCAAAAGAAGAATCTTCAGTGGTGTGGCATTTGTGCCAAAGTAACGACACCTCTGAAGAGCCCCTGCTCTGGCGTGCTGGAGAGCTGACTGGAGACTCTGACCTGGAGTCTGCTGCTGAGCCTGTTCTTGCGCCGCCAGAGGTGGTCACGGACCCAGGCTGAGCAGCGCGGTAGGAGCGTGGCCCAGAGGCTGCCCAGACCACTCCTCTCCCAGATGGAGAGGGCGCCCCGTGAGAAATGAGGCTGGGGCCCCGCGTCAGAAGTCTCGCTCTGTAGGCAACTGTCCTGCGATGTCAGCGGTGTGGTGTGTTTGCCTCTTTCCTACACAGCGAAGCAGAACGCGGGTTTGATCTCTGCATGCTGAAGGAGGTGGGTGGGCTTCAGAGGGAATGTGGAGGGAATGCCTTCACTTTTCAGACCTGCATATTTAGGTGTTTTGGAACATCATTGCTTCCTCCTTTAGTTTCAAATATAAAACTGCTATAGTTAAATTGAAGAAAGTATGGAAAACCACTCGTCAATTCAGGTATGACCTCAATCAAATCCCTTACGATTATACAGGGGAAGTGACAAATAGGTTCAAGGGATTCAGTCTGATAGAGTGCCTGAAGAAAAATTGACAGAGGTTCTTGACACTGTACAGGAGGCAGGGATCAAGACCATCCCCAAGAAAAAGAAATGCAACAAGGCAAAATGATTGTCAGAGGAGCGCTTACAAATAGCTGAAAAAGAAGAAAAGTGAAAGGCAAAGGAGAAAAGGAAAGATATACTCATTTGAATGCAAAGTTCCAAAGAACAGCAAGGAGAGATTAAGAAAACCATCTTAAGTGAACATTGCAAAGGAATAGAGGAAAATAAAAGAATGGGAAAAACTAGAGATCTCTTCAAGAAAGTTGAAGATACCAAGGGAATATTTAGTGTAAAGATGGGCACAATAAAGGACAGAAATGGTATGAACCTAAAAGAAGCAGAAGATATCAAGAAGAGGTGGCAAGAATACACAGAACTATACAAAAAAGATCTTCATGACCCAGATAATCATGATGGTGTGATCACTCACCTAGAGCCAGACATAATGAAATGTGAAGTTGAAGTCAAGGGGGCCTTAGGAAGCACCACTATGAACAAAGGTAGTGTAGGTGATGGAATTCCAGCTGAGCTATTTCAAATCCTAAAATATGATGCTGTGAAAGTGCTGCACAGAACACACCAGAAAATCTGGAAAACTCAGCAGTGACCACAGGACTGGAAAAGGTCAGTTTTCATTCCAATCCCAAAGAAAGGCAATGCCAAAGAATGTCCAAACTACTTCACAATTGCACTCATCTCACACTAGCAAGGTAATGCTCAAAATACTTCAACCTAGGCTCAATAATACATGAACTGAGAACTTCCAGATGTACAAGCTGGATTTAGAAAACACAGAGGAACCAGAGATCAAATTGCCAACAAACACTGGATCATCGAAAAAGCAAGAGAATTTCAGAAAAGCATCTACTTTTGCTTTATTGACTATGACAAAGCCTTTGACTGTGTGGATCACAACAAACTGTGGAAAGTTTTTAAAGAGACAGGAATACCAGACCAGCTTGTCTGGCTCTGGAGAAGCCTGTATGCAGGTCAAGAAGCAGCAGTTAGAACTGGACATGGAACAGCAGACTGCTTCCAAATAGGGAAAGAAGTACATCAAGGCTGTATATTATCACCCTGCTTATTTAACTTCTATGCAGAGTACATCAGGAGATACGCTGGGCTAGATGAAGCACAAGCTAGAATCAAGAGAAATATCGGTAACCTCAGATATGGAGATGAGACCTTCCTAATGGCAGAAGGTGAAGAGAAACTAAGGAGCCTCTTGATGAAGGTGAAAGAGGAGAGTGAAAAAGCTGGCTTAAAAGTCAAAATTCAAAAAACGCAGCTTATGGCATCCAGTCCCATCACTTTATGGGAAATATGGGAAACAATGGGAACGGTGACAGTTTTAATTTTCTTGGGCTCCAAAATCACTGCAGATGGTGACTGCAGCCTTGAAATGGAAAGATGCTTACTCCTTGGAAAAAAAGCTGTGACCAACCCAGACAGCATATTAAAAAGCAGAAACATTCCTTTGCCAACAAAGGTTCATCCAGTCAAAGCTATGGCTTTTCCAGTGGTCATGTACAGGTGTGACAGTTGGACCATAAATAAGGCTGGGGGCCAAAGAATTCATGCTTTCAAACTGTGGCACTGGAGAAGACTCTTGCGAGTCCCTTGGACTGAAACCAGTCAATCCTAAAGGAAATCAGTCCTGAATATACATTGGAAGGATTGATGCTGAAGCTGAAACTCCAATGCTTTGGCCATCTGATGCAAAGAGCTGACTCACAGGAAAAGACCCTGATGCTGGGAAGGATTGAAGGCAGGAGGGGAAGGGGACAACAGAGGATGAGATGGTTGGATGGTATCACTGACTCCGTGGACATAAGTCTTAGCAAACTCCGGGAGACGGCATGCTGCAGTCCGTGTGGTTGCAGAGGGTTGGACCTGACTGAGCAACTGAACGACAATGAATAGTAACATGACAGTACTGAGAGGTGGAATCTTCTCTGTTACTGCCATCCCCATTTTTTTGTTTGTTTAGTCTGAATACAGTTATATTTCAAAAACTTAAAAAAGAAAAAAAAAGCAAAGGCTCATAATAGGGGGATGGTGGAAGAGAAGTCGTCCCATCTTTATCTGAAGCTGTGATGAGATCTTTGATTCTAAAGATCTGAGGCAGATTCCTGGGGATCCACACTGCCTCTAGATCTATCTGCCTTCTGTTAGCCAATAAATGTAACGCCACCAAATCTTTTAGTTTCTTGATTGGATGGAAAAATTACTGGGGTACTATTACAGCTCTGCCTCAAAGAGAACTTTGATTTTCTTTTCCAAGAACACTTTATGTTATTGTTAAACTCTCTTTTCCAGCTCAGAGTCAATTACCCAGTCATCCCTCTATCTAGAGGATATTCCGCTTTTTTACTTTCTAAAAATTCATTCTTTCATCCTACCATCTAGTAGCTACTTTCCCTTCCCTGTAGCTGGTTATAATTAATAAATTATAAATTAGACACATTTCAGCTGTTTTCTCTTAGCAGCATCTTAGCAATGACTCTTTGTGGGAGTTTGGCAAAAAAAATATTTCTTCAGAAATGGTTCCAACTAAAAATTCAGTAGTTACCAAATAATAGAGTCCAAGTCTTCAAAACTGTCATTTTGGGATGAAAGCTGAGCTGTGAGTATATGTGTCTAGAGACCCCTTTCTATTTAAAGAGCCAACACCTGAAACCTGTGTCTAGGTCTTCTGATTCTTGGTTAATTTTTGCATTGCTTCTTGTCTTAAAAGTTCAGTATAATTTAACAAAAGTAGAACATTTTTAACAGAATTACATAGAAATTTGGAGGAAAATAGACTGCTCCCATCAGATATACTCAAATGAGGAAAATAAAGACAGCTAGCCATGGGAGTCATAAAAGTCAGTGAGGTGTAGGAAGGGGATGATTTGAATCAATTCATTAAATCATGAGCTGCACCCTTGATACAGTTTCTCCAGAAGGACACTTATAAATGAGTCACCTAAATCTCCATTTATCAGATAACAAATAGCTTTGTAAGCAGAGGAAACTGTGATCCCCACACCTACGTGCAGATGCTAACTGCATGATAAAGATATCTACATAATGAGTCACCGAGACAGTGGAACCAGAGATGTCAGGGAAGCATGTGATCGGGCAGGCGCACAGGCCCCATGGTGATAGTTTTACTCTCTTCATGGCAAGCTTGTTCACCTGCTGCCAAAGAAAAGCCACTGGAGGTTTACTGAGCTGAGGCCTACACCGTGGGAGTTATGGCAGATACAAGATTAGCCTTATGAGACATGCGGCCTATCTTCCTGTTGGGGCTGCAAAACTTAACACAGAATAATGTAAGAACTGCATGAGTACTCTCTAAATGATAAACTGTGGGTCCAGATATCAAACACTCACATCATCTAATGTTGGAAATAAAGTTATCCCATATAGAGATTTCTGTGTCTTTGTTATTACTACTTTATATGTATGTATATATATTTATGCTTGATGCATGCTAAGTCACTTCAGTCGTGTCCAACTCTTTGTGACTCTATGGACTGTAGCCCACCAGGCTCCTCTGTCCATGGGATTCTACAGGCAAGAATACTGGAGTGGGTTGCCAATTCCTTCACCTGGAGGTCTTCCTGACCCAGGGATCGAACCTGTGTCTCCTGTGACTCCTGCATTGTAAGTGGATTCTTTACCTTCTGAGTTACTGGGGCTTCCTATGGGGGCTTAAGAGGTACAAACTATTAGGGATAAAATAAGCTACAAAGTTATATTGTACAAAATGGGGCATATAGCCAGCATATTATAAGAACTATAATGTAAATGAACTATAATAAATGAAGTATAAATTTGTGAATCACTATATTGTGCATCTATAACTTACTTAATATTGTGCATCAATGACACCTCAATTTAAACAAAAATACAAAGAAGGAACCCAGATACAAGAGACTTCATGAAGTTTGATGATTGGTTAAATCCTTAGGCTGGCTGGAGAAATGCAATTTTGAATTTTAAGTACAGATAACCATAAAAACAAGTGTACTATTATTAGAAGCAGCAGAGAACTCAGGAAGAGTACTTTTCTTCTGTGAGAGGTAGCAAGGATGGGGAAGAAAATATGCTAAACTCAGGTTGATTTCATGCTGAGGTTAGAGTTCAGAAGGATTTCTGGTTAAAGATATCCATAAGGTATATCTAGGACAAGAAATTTCAGTCTCCAGGTCTGGATATACAGATGCAGGACTTGTAACCAATTTTAAAATAATTGTTAAAGTGAAGAGTGAAAGTGAAGTTGCTCTGACTCTTTGCGACCCTATGGACTGTAGCCCACCAGGCTCTTCCATCCATGGGATTTTCCAGGCAAGAATACTGGAGTGGGTTGCCATTTCCTTCTCCAGGAGATCTTCCCAACCCAGGGATTGAACCTGGGTCTCCCGCATTGTAGGCAGACCCTTTACTGTTTGAGCCACCAGGAAAGTGTTGTTAAACTCATAGAAATAGATTAGGTGGCTAACTAGTGGAATATGGAAAGAGAAGATTATGGGCAAGACACCAAAGAACACTAAATTTTAGGGGATGGGAAAAGAAAAATAAGTCAGTAGAAGAAACAGAAAAACAGTCCCCAAACTGAAAGGAGCCTCAGGGTGGGCAGTGTAAAGATACTGAGGCAGAAAAGCATTCCAAGGAGGAAAATCAGCAAGGAAAATGCATCAGAGACTCCAAAGGAGTGGAGGGATAAAAGACTGTTCATTGAACCACTTGGTGGTTGTTACTGATCTTAAAAGAACAGTTTTGGTGAAATGTTGAGAACAAAAGCAAGAGAAGGCATAATGAGAGTGTTCAGTCAGAGTTAGTCTACTTTCAAAAACTCTATTGTAGGAGGGAAAGAGATGGAAGGATAGCTTAAGAGGGAAACTGTCAAGGGAAGTTGTGTGTCTATAAGAGAGAAGAGAGTGGAAGGGGAAGCATTTCAGTGGCAGAAAAAGAGACACCGACTGACAAGACAACATTCGAAAGACAAGGATGAGCGTCAGGACACAGGGGTAGGGACCATGTTTGTAAAGAAGGAGAAATATTTTTTCCTTAAGTAGGAATAAATTATCAGTAGACTGGAGAAACAAAGGTTAATTTTATGGCAGAGAGAATATAAAGTCCCAGAAGCTGTCACTTAGGTTCTCATTCTTGATAAAGAAGACAAAAGGACACAGGGTGATCGAGTTGTCACAGTTTTCCAAAAATTTTTCCAATTTTAGCGCTGAGCGTTCCACTTTGTGGGAGACCCAGGCAAGTGGGGATGGTTGGTAACCGTAACTGTGTGTCACCTGAGTGCTGCTGATGTCAGGCGGGTGCGGGTTAGTACTGTTGAGATTAAGAGAAAATTTTCAGAATAATTTGATGGGGAAACTTGATAGGAGTTCATCGAAGATGGATGAATAGAAGCCTGAGCTGCAGCGATAGACTGTCTGACCTCACGTCAGAGGACAGGAATCTGCGATGTCATTCATTAGAGGCGCTCAGCTGCACAGGCTGGTGCCCGGCAGTGAAACAGCATGAGCAGGAAAAGGGAGAGTAGAGGGGGGCGTGGAGGAGGGCGTGGCAACCCACGCCAGGATTCGTGCCCGGAGAATCCCACGGACAGAGGAGCCTGGCGGGCTACAGTCCATGGGGTCACAAAGAGCCAGACACGACTGAACGACTAACACACGCACACACGCACGCACACACACACAGGAGTGCAGTGCAGTGCAGTTGAGGGGATTTGTTTCAGCTTATTGTAGGTAATGCACATAAATTCTCGTGACTGTTTCCAAATGTGCGAAAATGCCAGTTTCTTCTATATATGAGCAGAAAGCTTTTGAAGAATGTTTGCCAGTTAATTTCGGGCTCTGATGATTTCTCACTTTTTCCTCCTCTCTACCTTTCTACCTCTGATGTTGAGCACCAGAGGACCGGTTCATAGCCCAGCATGACTCGTGGCATTAGAGTTTCATGCGTTGCTAGTCAGTGAACTACTACTGTGGATTGTAGCATTCCTGGAAGTCACTCAGTGAACAAAAACTTAGCTGTACACAGAAATGACTGTGAACCACGGAAGCTTATTCCACTGTAGTCAGATAAAAGGCATGCCCAGCTCTTCTTCTTCGGGGCCAGATACAAATTCCCTGTGAACCTTCACCACCACCCAACCTGGAGATACAACAAAGGGAAGTCAGGATGAAAAGAGGTCATCATGTTAACCAAATGCGGTTAAAATACTTTGGCAACGTTTATGCAAACACACAACCTTCTAAGCACATTGATAAGGCCTCTCCCCAGGCCTATGGAAGGCGCTTGTGTGACCAAGAGACGCTGAAGCTCCATGAGCTTGTGCTCAAATCGGCACCAGGGCACCAGGTTCGTGGCCAAAGCTTGGAGCAATGCTGCCTTACACGCACATGCAGAACTTACGGTTGAGCCTTGTTAAAAGTCTGTGGTTTCTAACATTACCTTACTCCTTTATGCCTTTACACAGATGACTGCCTCTCTCTCAAAGAGTCTTCTAGGGGTCAGCTTTCCAGATGAAAGGAACTGCAAGAAGAAAGGCCCTGAGGAGGACACATGTTTGGTGAATACGCGGCTTGTCGATTTGGGGTTCAAGGAACAACAAAGAAGCCACTGCTGTTGGGAAAACACGAGAGGAGAGTGGGGCAATACGGAAGCAGAGACGGGGCCAGGCGGAACCGGTCTCCCCGCAGAGACCTCGACTCTGACTCCGAGTGAGCTGGGAAGCCAAGGGGAGCTGTGGGCAGAGGACTGATATGAACCGACACATGATTTTAAAGTATCACACAGCTGAGAATAAACTCTGGCAACGAGAAGAAGAGTTCTAGCTTATTCATCTCTGAGGTAAGGGTGGTGAGGGAATGTTATTTTTAAAGCTGGCAACAGATTTCCTCTTGAGGGGAAAAAGTTTGTTTAGAAAAGTAAAGCCTTGGGGACAAAGGCCACAGTGAACTCAGACAAACGTACCGAGGACTGAATGGCTCCGCACGCTAGACCTGGAGAAACAGCGAGCTCTGGGGGATGCGGGAGATGGAGGTGCCTGGGAAGGGAGCCTTTGGAGAGAGGAGGGCAGCCCAAGGCAAGAGGACAGACGATTCAGGAACGAAGCTTCCTGCGGTGGGAGGTAGAGGGACACTTAGGAGGAAAATATGAAATATTCCGTTTTGGATCATCTGAAACACGATCCCCTGATTAGGAAACCCTTCAGAAAACAGTCTAACTCACACAGGGGCTTTCTGTGAGTGCTGTCTTGAGGAAATCAAGTGTTTTGAGGACCCTGACCATTTGGGGTTGACTTGAGGGAAGAGAAAGTGAAGTCGCTCAGTCATATCCAACTCTTGCGACTGCATGGACTGTAGCCTGCCAGGCTCCTCCGTCCGACGGATTCTACAGGCAAGAATACGAGTGGGTTGCCATTCCCTTCTCCAGGGGATCTTCCTGGCCCAGGGATAGAACCCAGGTCTCCCGCATTGTGGGCAGACACTTTACCATCTGAGCCACCAGGGGAGCTGCTGAGGGAAGAGAAAGCATCATAAATAGAGGGCAGTACATGAATATAGCTGATAGCTGAACAAGAATAAGTAGAAGCTAGAGAGGAATATAGAAACATTTTCTTGGAAAAGATACTGGGTAGGTAAGAGTCAGACAGGACTGAGCGACTTCACTTTCACTTTTTACTTTCATGCATTGGAGAAGGAAATGGCAACCCACTCCAGTGTTCTTGCCTGGAGAATCCCAGGGACGGGGAAGCCTGGTGGGCTGCCGTCTATGGGGTCGCACAGAGTCGGACACAACTGAAGTGACTTAGCAGTAGCAGCAACTCATCATGGCAATAAGGATTTAAACCATGACTTATCTAAGTAGTAAAGGAAGGTCAGCTCTAATGCTCAATGGCTAGAGGGAGGTAACAGCCAAATATGACCACTGGGGTTACATTAGTATTCACAATGTACTGTGCATAAGTTTTAAAAAGGCAAGAATAAATTAATCAATCAATGTCAAGGAATAAAATTCATTTTAAAAATGAATTTTGAAACAGCTAACCATGATTTGTTGCTGAATCATACAAAAAATGTTATATCTAATATGTATCTATATGAGCTTTATATTTCCATTATATGTTTAGTTCTCAAGCAACATTTATTTGAGCTTACTGTATTCCAAACCCTATGCTAAGAGTGCTATAAGAACTCTGTAACCTAGATATCATTGTTGCTGTTGCTGTTGTTGTTTAGTAGCTAAGTCGTGGCTGACTCATTGTGACCCCTGTAGCCCTGTCCCTGGGATTCTCCAGGCAAGAATACTGGAGTGGGTTGCCATTTCCTTCTCCAGGGGATCTTCCTGACTCAAGGATCAAACCCACGTCTTCTGCCTTGGCAGGCATTGGCAGGCAGATTCTTTACCTCTGAGCCACCAGGGACTCAGGCTAGGTATCATTACTACTTCCCTTTAAATATCGGAACACCAAGTCTCAGATAAAGTAACTTTGTCAAGCATGGACATTCTGTAGGGGAAGAGAGCAGGGCACAGGCAGAGCTTGAACTCAGGCTGCAGAGTCCATAGTCTTTGTGCCATCCCTGGATACTTCCATGTCACATGTCTCACATCCATCATCATGCTTTAACTCACACACAGGCCATTAACTCAAAACACGGAAGAACCAAATCTACTTGAAAAGAAATCTGTAACAGATCGTAACATGTTCCACTGGAGGATATTCAAATCCTGTGGGGAAATTAACAAGTGTTTATATTAGAGGAAATCTAAATATTGTACTACAAAGGAGAAATGGACAAAGTGATCTATTCCATGGGAAAGAAAAAACAGACAAGAAAAGGAGAAAAAGCAGGTGAAGTCATTACAGCTTTGAAGATGTACATTTTCTACACATTTGTTTGGAGCTCCATGCTTTTAATATAATTGTTCTACCAGTTCTGATCCAGGTACTGACGCTGTGGTTATGGTAGTCTGGAGACAAGGGGACTGGAGATTGCATAATTCATGATACAAGGAAGAGAAATTTTAACCAACAATTGTTGGCCAAGGTTTTTATTTCTTCTGGTAGTTGCTTCCAATATAAATTCAAAATGATGACTCAGCCATCCTGGTCCCATGGAAAGCTCACAATCTCATGGTAACATGATTAGATAATAAGGGAAAGGACAAACTGTCAAGAAGAGATTAAGAAAGGACAGCCCTGAGATGCTGATAAGACTTAAACCTATATTGGCTTTTTTTTTTTTTTTTGTAACTGAAAAATGTCACAGCTTTTAAAAGTAAGTTTGAAGTAGTAATGAGTTTTTTGCCCTTGAAATACTTTTTTGTTGGAAAAAAATGAAACATATGTAGTTCAAGTTTTATAATTGACTCTATAAGGAAGAAATAAAATATCTTTGGAAATTAATGAGTGCCCAGTATCTTGAGTATTTCTATGACTCTCGCCCCCAGGGTTGTCAGCTGTCTTCTAAAAGCAGGACTTTGGAGGCATCCTTTTCTTTCATTGAAAGCTCATGCGACATGGCTACATTCACTGAGCATGTGAACTTGTGAAACACTAAGGACACCTTGAAAACTATTTGTTCACCCAACAAATAACAGGTTGAGCACCTACTCTGAGGTGAGCATTAGAACTTAGGACCCAAAGTTAGAGAGACACAGTTCCTAACCTTGACTCACAGTCTAAAGGAGAGTTAAACACGCAAGCAATCAGAACTGGTACTTGGCCAGCGTGCACCAGATGACCTTTCAACCTGTTTACACTTCTGGTGCTTATATGATGTTAGTGTCTATGCCAAAGTGGTTTTTAAACATTTTTAATGTCACCCCTGTGAGCAACTACAATTATGGTTATGTGCTATATTAAAATCACATATTTGATGCCAAAGAAACAGAGAAAAGACATTCATCACATCTTAAATTGAAATGGAAATAATGAATAGCTTCACGTGCTCCGTGACACTCCCCAAACATACCTTCCCACAGCAGTATGGGTGACGATCTCTAAGGTTGGGAATGACCTTAGAAACTAGCTAGACCAACCCCTTCATTCTGCCTCGAAAAAGACGAAAGGACCGAATCCTCCAGCGACCTCCCACAGTCCCCCACCCAGTTAAGATCGGAGATGGAAAGAGCCAAGTCTTCTCGTTTCTGGTCCCCAAACTCTGAACTGCCCTCCCATGTTAGTCAGTAACTCTGCATCCTTAACTGATCTTTGGTTGCTTTATGCTCACTGCCCTGCCTTCAGCGCCCCCCATGTTTCTTCCCTAATGGCTAACAGCTTCCCCACCGGGATGCCAGTTAGGCTGGAGCAAAGCCCTGGGCTTTTGGAGTCCGACCCCTGTTCTGCCCCAGCCTGGGAGGCCGTGCATGCGGCTCTGGTCTCCAGCCACAGCAGGTCCCACGGTCATGGGGAGCCGGGCAGCAGAAGGAGAATATGACCCTGTCCCTCCAGCCACAGAGACGGTCACGGACCCGGTCCCCGCGGCCGCAGCAGGCACACCTGCACACCCAGCGGCCCTACGCGCTGCCGAGGCACCTGCAGCTTTGGTCTCACTCTCTCCTTCCCCCAAGACGGCAGTGGAGGGCGTGACCCAGGCAGCCTTAAATGCAATGAAAACACCTGCCCTCGCAGTATCCCAGAGGGTGACCCCCAGCACAGCCACGCAGCAGAGCACAGTGACCCCGGAGGCACCGCAGGAACAAGGACACCAGCAGCCCCTCTGTTAATCCCCAGATACAGCCGGAAGCAGCTCAGGTAAGACAAAACTTGTGCTGTGTGACGCCATCTACTGAAAAACAAAAGAAAGACTTCTAATTACCAACCTGTAAAATTGTTAGAATCAATTTTAAAAATTTTACCTAAAGAAGAAAGGCATCTGCTGCTAATACTTCAGATGCACTGCACTGGAAGAACTCATCAAGCACCATGAAAAAAAATATATGTTTTTCTAGAAACCAAACTTAGTCATGGAATATTGTGACTATAACTGATAAAGAATACAAAACACGATCAAGAAACTCAGGAGCGATAAGAATACTCAGAAAGGCAGGTCAATGAGCTCGGAAATGAAATTACTGAGTTAAATAAATATTTTACCGGAGAGATTAAAACACAAAAAGGGAACAAAACAGAAATTCTGGAGCTGAAGAACTTGATAATCAAGATATAGAATGCATTAGAAAGCACTGGAAATAGAGCAGAATATACAAGAGAGAATTAGAAAGTTGTAAGATAGAAATCTAGAAATAATACAGGTAGAAAAAGTGAGAGAATTAAGAGTTTTAAAAAATAAAAAAATTCCACTAGAAATATTTGACTTAGTTAGGAAGAGCATCATAAGACAATGGGTATCCCAGAAAGAGGAAAGAGAAGGGAGCAGGGAGTTTCTTTAAAGAAATAATAGCTGAGAGCTTCCCAAGCCCGGGGAAGGAGCTGGACATACAACTCCATGAAGCTGAGAACACAACTATCTCAACACAAAAAGATCTTCTCCAAGACATGTTATATTAAAACTGTANAAAAAAAAAAAAAAAAAAAAGAAGATAAGTAGCCAGGGAAAAAAAAGAACAATAACCTACAAAAGAACCTCCATTAGGCTAGAAGCAGAATTGTCAGAAGAGATTCCACAGGCAGGGAGAGAGTGGAGTGACATTCTCAAAGTGTTGACAGATTAAAAACTCTCAGCCAAGAATGTTGTACTCAGCAGAGTTATCATCCAGGTGTGCAGGAGAAATACAGGCTTTCTTAGACAAAGCTGAGGGAGTTTATCACCACCAGATCTGCTTCACCAGAAATGTTAAATGGAGCTTGTCCACCTGAAACAGAAAGACAACAGTACAGAGAATTCTGAGTAGGATAGCAAACAGGCAGAAATCATAGAGTTGCAACTCTGCATCAGAACAGGTTGTTAAACAACCATAGCGTAAAGGTTGAAGGAAAAATTAGCAATATAGAAAAGGGTCATTTGAGTCAACAAAATCATAAAAGAGGAAGAGAGAGGCAAGTGAAGGTAAGATGCTTTCAGCAGGAAAAAGTACTCTCTGATCTATGAGATGTTTGATACAAACTTCATGGTAACAACAAAATATAAATATAGATAAGACACAAAAATTTTTTAAGGAAACAGAAAACTTCACAGAAAACTATCAAACGAAAGTAATAGAAACACAGGCAAAAAGAAACAACTGAGATACAGAGCAACCAGAAAACAAAACATAAAACGGCAGTGCTGAGTTCTCGTTTGTCAATAATCACCTAAGTGTAAGGGCTCCCAGGTGGCTCAGTGGGTAAAGAGCCCACCTGCAGTGGAGGAGATGCCGGGGACGCGGGTTGGATCCCTGGGTCAAGAAGATCCCCTGGAGGAGGGCATGGCAGCCCACTCCAGTATTCTTGCCTGGAGAATCCCATGGGCAAGGAGCCTGGGGGAGCAGCTAGAGTCCACAGGGTCACAAAGAGTCAGGACTGAAGCCACTGAGCACACACACATGCACGGCAAGTGTAAAGGGACTGAATTTACCAGCCCAAGACGCAGAGTTTCCAGATGGATTCAACAACAAGACCCAACTACATGCTGCCTACAGGAGATTCATCTCAGCCCTGAAGGCAAACGTGAGCTTAAAAGCAAAGAGGTGGAAAATAATACTCCAAACAAACGGCACTCAAAGAAAGTATAGCCATACTTATTTCAGACAAAATAGACAACAAGCCAAAAAGTAACAAGAGACAAATATGGACGGTATTAATGATAAAGGGACAATTCATCAGCTATCAATATAAATGAACCTAATATAGGAGAATCAAACTATATTAAGAAATTATTAGTAAACCTAAAGGGAGAAATTGATAGCAACATAATAATAGAAGTCTTTAACAACCTGACTTCCATCAGTGAATAGATCATCCAGACAGAACGACAACATAATAACCTCAGCCTTAAAGGAAACATTATATCAGAGGCACTTAATAAATTTATACAGGACAACTAACCAAAATGCAGCAGAATACACATTCTTGTTAAGTGCATGTGAAACATTCTCGAGAACACACTGTGTGCTAGGACACCAAAAAAAGTCTCAATAAGCTTAAGAAGACTGAAATCACATAAGCATCTTTTCTGACCGTGAGGGTATTAAATTAGAAATCAACTACCAAAAAAAAAAAAAAAAACTGGAAATATCACAGACATCTAAAACTAAACAGCATGGTACTGAACAACTACTGGTTCAATGAAGAAATCAAAGAAGAAAAAAAAAATCTGAAAACAATATAAATAAAAATATCACATCCCAAAACCTATGACATGCAGCAAAAGTAGTACTAAAAGGGAAGCAGACAGGAAATACAAGAAAAATCCCAAATAAACAATTTAAACTTATACCTGTGCTGTGCTGTGCTGTGCTTAGTCATGTCCAATTCTTTGTGATCCCTTAGACCATAGCCTGCCAGCCTCCTCTGTCCATCAGAGTCTCCAGGCAAGAACACTGGAGTGGGTTGCCATCTCCTCCTCCAGGGGATCTCCCCAACTCAGGAATTGAAACCAGGTCTCCCACATTGCAAGTGGATTCTTTACCATCTGAGCCACCAGGGAAGCCCAAGAATACTGGAGTGGGTAGCTTATCCCTTCTCCAGGGGATCTTTCCAACCCAGGAATCAAACTAGAGTCTCCTGCACTGCAGACGGATTCTTTACCAGTTGAGCTATCAAGGGAACTAGAAAAAGATGAATAAAAGAAGCCCAAAGTCAGTAGGGAAAAGGAAATAATAAAGATCAGAGCAGAAATCAATGAAATAGAGACTAGAACAACAATACAGAAGATCAATGAAACTAAGAGCTGATTCTTTGAATAGGCATATAAAATTGCAAACCTTTAGCTAGACTCCCTAAGAATAAGAGGTAAGACTCAGATAAATAAAACCTAACATGAAAGAGAAGAAATTACTACCAATACCACAGAAACACAAAGGATTAAAAGTAATTACTATGAAAACTATATGTCAACAAATTGTACAACCTAGGAAAAAATAGATAAATTCTTAGAATCACACAAACTTCCAAGACTAAATCCTGAAGAAATAGAAAATCTAAGTAGAACAATTGTTCATAAGGAGATTAAGAAAGCAAAGGCTAACAAAAACACAAAAGTCCACCACCAGATGGCTTCACAGGTGAATCCTAACAAACATTCAAAGATTTAATACCCATCCTTCCCAAATTCTCCCAAAACAATGGACAAGGTGGGAACACTTCCTAACTCATTTCATGAGGCCAGTAGTACCAAAACCCAATAACAAAACCAAACAAAGACAACAGTAAAAAAAATGAAAATTACATGACAACATATCTGATGAACATAAATGCAAAAATCTTCAACAAAATATTGGCAAAGCAAATACTACTGTACATTAAAAGGATCACACACCATGATCAAGTGGAATTTATTCCAGGGATACAAGGATAGGTCAATATCCATAAATCAAGTAATGTGATACTCCACATTAACAAAACAAAGAATACAAATCATGTGATCATCTCAATAGATGCAGAAATAGCATTTGACACAAAAAAATGATAAACAAATTTATGATAAAAACTCTCAATAAAATGATAGAAATGGAACTTACATTATCATAATAAATGACATACAAAACAAACCCAGAGCTAACAGCACACTCAATGTGAAAGGCTGAAAGCTGTCCCTCTAAGAGCAAGAAAAGACAAGGGTGCCCACTTTTATCACTCTTAGTCAATGCAATATTGGAAATCTTAGCCAGAGCAATTAGGCAATAGAAAGAAATAAAAAGCATTCATACTGGAAACAGAGTAAGTGTCATTCGCAGATGACATGATTGCTTATCTATGCATATATATGCATGCATGTATATAACCCTAAAGACTCCACAAAAAAGTATTGAGATAATAAAAGAATACAGTAAAGTTTCAGGGTACAGAATCAGTACAAAATCTTCTCCCTTTCTATGTGCTAATAACGAACTAACTGCAAGAGAAATTAAGAAAAATAATCTTACTTACAATTGCAACAAGAAAAAAATATCTAGGAACAAGTTTAACCAAGGAGATAAAAGATCTGTACACCGAACACTATAAGACATTGTTGAAAGAAACTGAAGATGATGGAAACAAATAGAGAAATATCCTGAAATCATGTATTGGAAGACCTAGTACTGTTAAAATGTCCTTATTACCTAAAGAAACCTACAGATTCAGGGTAATCTTTATCAAAATCCCAAAGACAGTGTTCACAGAGGCAGAAAAAAGTTTTTTTCTAAAATTTATATGGAACCAAAAAATAACCCAAATAGCCAAAGTAATTCTGAGGAAAAAGAACAAAGCTGAAGTATCATAGTCCCTGATCTCAAACTATACTGCAAAACTATGGTATTCAAGACAGCATTGTATGGACGGATAAACAGACGTACAGATCAATGGAACAAGACTGAAACAAAACCACCCATACATGGACAATTAATTTATGACAAAGTAATGAAGAACATCGGAGAAGGCAATGGCAACCCCCTCCAGTACTCTTGCCTGGAGAATCCCATGGATGGAGTAGCCTGGTGGGCTGCAGTCCATGGGGTCGCTGAGGGTCAGACACGGCTGAGTCACTTCACTTTCACTTTTCACTTTCATGCATTGGAGAAGGAAATGGCAACCCACCCCAGTGTTCTTGCCTGGAGAATCCCAGGGACGGGGGAGCCTGATGAGCTGCCGTCTCTGGGGTCACACAGTCGGACACGACTGAAGAGACTTAGCAATGAAGAACAAACAATGGAGAAAGGACAGTTCTTCAATAAATGATGCTGGGAAAACTGGATAACCACGTGCAAAAAAGAAGAAGGAAGAAAGAAACAAAAGAAAGAAAGAAACTAAACCCCCATCTCACACCGTAAACAAAAATCAACTCAGAATGAATTGAAGACTTGACTGTAAGGCCTGAAACCATAAAACCTCTACAAGGAAACTCAGGAAATAGGCTTTGACATCAGTCTTAGTAATATCTTTCTGGATCTGTCTCCTTAGGTAAGGTAGACAAAGGCAAAAATAAGCATATGGCACTTCAACTAACTAAAAAGTTCCTGCAGAGCAAAGGAAACCATGAACAAAATAAAAAGACAACCTACCAAATGGTAGAAAATGTTTGCAAGTCATATCTAATAAGGGGTTAACATCCAAAATATATAAGGAACTCATACAACTCGCCAGCAACAACAAGAAACCCCAAACAATTTGATTTTTAAATGGGCAGACATTCTGAACAGACATTTTCCTAAAGACATACAGATGGACAACAGGCACATGAAAATAAAAGTCCAGCATCACTAATTATCGGGGAAAAGAGAATGAACCACAGTGAGAGGCCAACTCACAACTTTCAGAATGACTGTTATCTAAAAGGAAAGCAATAGTGTTAAAGAAGATGAGATGAAACGGAATACTTGTCCACTGCTGGTGGGAAGGCAAATTGATGTAACCACTACAGAAAGCAATATGAAGATTCTTCAAAAAATTAAAACTAGAATTACCATATGATCCAGCTATTCCACTTTTCAGTATTTATCCGAAGAGTAGAAAAACACAATTTCAGATAAATATATATGCACCTGATGTTCACTGAAGCATTAGTTATGATAGCCAAGTATGGAAACAACTGAAGTGCCCATCTGCATATCTATAAATGGATATAAATATATAGATACGAATCTATATATCTATACATAGATAGATACATACACACACATATATGTAGAAAACACACCACTCAGCTATAAAAAATGATGAAACCTTGTCATGAACTCCTTATTGCCAAATTCAGACTTAAATTGAAGAAAGCAGGGAAAACCGCTAGACCATTCAAGTATGACCTCAATCAAATCCCTTATGATTATACAGTGGAAGTGAGAAATAGCTTTAAGGGTCTAGATCTGATAGATAGAGTGCCAGATAAACTATGGAATGAGGTTGGTGACATTGTACAGGAGACAGGGATCAAGACTATCCCCAATGGAAAAGAAATGCAAAAAAGCAAAATAGCTGTCTGAGGAGGCCTTGCAAATAGCTGTGAAAAGAAGAGAGGCAAAAAGCAAAGG
>SJYQ01002230.1:1495868-1516472 GCA_006410935.1 Redunca redunca
CCTGGGAGTTCTTTGGAAGGAATGATGGTGAAGTTGAAACTCCAGTACTTTGGCCACCTCATGCGAAGAGTTGACTCATTGGAAAAGACTCTGATGCTGGGAGGGATTGGGGGCAGGAGGAGAAGGGGACGATCCAGGATGAGATGGCTGGATGGCATCACGAACGCGATGGCCGTGAGTCTGAGTGAAATCCGGGAGTTGGTGATGGACAGGGAGGCCTGGCGTGCTGCGATTCATGGGGTCGCAAAGAGTTGGACATGACTGAGTGACTGAACTGAACTGAACTGAACTGTCCTTTGCAATAGCATGGATGAAGCTTGACAGTATTACGCTAAGTGAATTAAGTCAGATGGAGAAAGGCAAATGCCATATGACTTTGCTCATTCGTGGAGTATAAAAACAAACAAGAAACCAAAGAGAAAAGAAACGCATGGATACAGAGGACAGAAAATCAGTCCCCAGAGGGGAAACATAAATGGCTAAAGAGGGGTGATTACATGGTGACAGCCGGAAATTAAACATGCAGTGGTGAGCCAGCGGAGTATGGACAGAAAGTACGGTGTTGTGCACATGGAACTCATCCAAATGCTTTAAGCCAATGTTACCTCAATAAATGTTTTTAAGAAAATGGAAATAACAGGACTTCACATTTGCGAGACTTGAACTATGCAGATAAAAACCCCTTAAGATTCCTGGCCTTCAGTCCCCTCCTGCTTAAGACCATTCCCAAAATGATCTTTCCAGTACAAATCCAATCAAGGCATTACTCTGCCCCAGAGAGAGAAAGCTAAGCTTCTAAACACAGCAGACAAACCTTGGCTCAGCTTTCTCTGCAGTCTCATCCCCCATCAGTTCCCATAATCTCCTGTGTACCATGGGCATCGAACTGCTGACTCGTGTTTCCCAAACACCCAGGGCTGTCTGCGTCTCTGCTTTCACGTGTGTTTCCACTCCCTGGGACGTCCTCCCACCTCCAGATCCACCTCTTATTCATGGATTTGTCTCCAACCACCCTTCCAGTTAATTATTAAAGACCTTGCCTTAATGTTTGACGTTTTTACAACTCGAAGGTGTTTATGTACTACTTTTGTAACAAAAGATTAAATATTCTACTCCAAAGAAAAAATATGGCCCAATTTAAATATCAAAATTTCTGTCATAATTAGTGTAGCTAATTATTTTGCCAATTCTTAACTGAAAAATATTTTGCTAGGCCTTTTCTACCACTTTCTGTGTAGTGTCTTTCTAAATTCTTCTTTAAAAAGAGTCAGAAAAAAATTAGATATTTATTTACTTGTAAGGGACTATGGCGACCATCATTATATTTAAACATAGACCTAAACAAAGCAGTACAATTTAAACAAGAAAACATTTTATCACATGCTAGTACAATATTTTCTTTTTCTCTCATGGACCCTTTGTGTAACTCTTAATTCCAGTTTTATCTGGGAACTCTGTTTCTTATTGAAATGGTTGGGCTTTCTCATTAAACAATTCACACAAATTCATTTAGAAACCAGCATAGCTGTGTAGTGCATGGAATTAGTGAGTGGCTTAGACTATATGTCTGCTGCTACTGTTAAGTCACTTCAGTCGTGTCTGACTCTGTGCGACCCCATAGACGGCAGCCCACCAGGCTCCCCTGTCATATGTCTACCTTCCCTGATAGCTCAGACGGTAAAGCATCTGCCTACAATGTGGGAGACCCAGGTTCAATCTCTGGGCCAAGAAGATCCCCTGGAGAAGGAAATGGTAACCCACTCCAGTATTCTTGCCTGGAAAATCCCATGGACTGATGATCCTTGTAGGCTACAGTTCATGGCGTCGCAAAGAGTCAGACATGACTGAGTGACTTCACTTTCACTTTAGACTATATGTCTAGGGGCAAGACATCTATTTATTCCACTAGTACCTGGAAAAAAGCCTTTAACAACCATTGTTCTCAGTGACCTCTCATGAAAATTCGCATATGGACAAAATCAGTGTTTTTCCATCTTTGCAACAGCATAAAACTCTCTTCACAGATAAGCAGTGTTTCTCCTGGGGTAAAAGGAAGAAAGGGAGGCAGAAAATTGCCAGCTTGAACCGTCATCTGCTTCCCAGGGAATTCTGAGATAACTGAAAGGAAGTATTTAAGATTCCATAAAACAGTGTGAAATCCACAAAAGAAAATATGATCACTAAGATCATTTCTAACTCTAAACCTCCTATAAAAAGTCTATAATGTGTTCCTACTGGTTGCTGCTGCTGCTGCTGCTAAGTCACTTCAGTTGTGTCCAACTCTGTGTGACCACATAGATGGCAGCCCACCAGGTTCCCCCATCCCAGGGATTCTCCAGGCAAGAACACTGGAGTGGGTTGCCATTTCCTTCTCCAATGCATGAAAGTGAAAAGTGAAAGTGAAGATGCTCAGTCATGTCTGACTCCTAGTGACACCATGGACTGCAGCTCACCAGGCTCCTACCAAATGAAGGCTCAAAAGGAAATTGCTACGCTAGTACAAACACAAAAGAGAATACTATTCTGTTTTCCATAATATCAGTTCAGTTCAGTAACTCAGTCGTGTCCGACTCTTTGTGACCCCATGAATCACAGCACGCCAGGCCTCCCTGTCCATCACCAACTCCCGGAGTTCACTCAGACTCACGTCCATCAAGTCAGTGATGCCATCCAGCCATCTCATCCTCTGTTGTCTCCTTCTCCTCCTGCCCCCAATCCATCCCAGCATCAGAATCTTTTCCAATGTGTCAACTCTTCACATGAGGTGGCCAATGAACTGGAGTTTCAGCTTTAGCATCATTCCTTCCAAAGAAATCCCAGGTCTGACCTCCTTCAGAATGGACTGGTTGGATCTCCTTGCAGTCCAAGGGACTCTCAAGAGTCTTCTCCAACACCACAGTTCAAAAGCATATCAGGGTTTCCATAATATAAGAGATGACAAAAAGGAGACAAAGTTATGCCATTTTAACTCTTTCTCAATCCCTTCACATTTCATGATGTAATCAAAACCAAATGTCAATTTAAGATAAAGTACTATCAGAAAAAATAAAATAATCATAATATAGGTCACACTGACTATGAGCATTTAGCTTTGGTGATATACACACACACACACACACACAAATATATATCACACATATCCATACATTATGTATTTATACATTCATAATTATTCATGCCTACTATATATATTCATACATTTATATATATTCCTCTTCTAAAGTTTCCTTTGATTATTTCATTTTGGGAACTTCTATGTCTCTAGCAAGATTCTAAGTTAGACCCTCAAAGTCACTGCTCTTATACACTAATTGCAAGTATCCTTTGGTGATAATTATTAAATGGTTTGAAAAACTTAAGAAAAGCTGAAAACTACAAAATCTAATCAAGACAGCCAGGAGAAATATCAGTTACCTCAGACATGCAGATGACACCACCTTTATGGCAGAAAGCAAAGAAGAACTAAAAAGCCTCTTGATGAAAATGAAAGAGGAGCATGAAAAAGTTTACTTCAGTTCAGTTCAGTTCAGTTGCTCAGTCGTGTCCGACTCTTTGCGACCCCAGGAATCGCAGCACACCAGGCCTCCCTGTCCATCACCAACTCCCGTTCACTCAGTTCACTCAGACTCGCATCCATTGAGTCAGTGATGCCATCCAGCCATCTCATCCTCTGTCGTCCCCTTCTCCTGCTGCCCCCAGTCTCTCCCAGCATCAGTGTCTTTTCCAATGAGTCAACTCTTCGCATGAGGTGGCCAAAGTACTGGAGTTTCAGCTTTAACATCATTCCTTCCAAAGAAATCCCAGGGCTGATCTCCTTCAGAATGGACTGGTTGGGTCAAGCTCAGCATTCAGAAAGCTAAGATCATGGCATCCAGTCCCATCAGTTCATGGCAAATAGATGGGGAAACAGTGGAAACAGTGTCAGACTTTATTTGGGGGGGCTCCAAAATCACTGCAGATGGTGATTGCAGCCATGAAATTAAAAGACACTTTACTCCTCGGAAGGAAAGTTATGACCAACCTAGACAGCATATTAAAAAGCAGAGACATTACTTTGTCAACAAAGGTCTGTCTAGTCGAGGCTATGGTTTTCCAAATAGTCATGTATGGATGTGAGTGGTGGACTATAAGAAAAAGAAAGCTGAGCATCAAAGAACTGATGCTTTTGAACTGTGATGTTGGATAAGACTCCTGAGAGCCCCTTGGACTTCAAGGAGATCCAACCAGTCCATCCTAAAGGAGATCAGTCCTGAATATTCATTGGAAGGACTGATGCTAAAGCTGAAACTCCAATACTTTGGCCACCTGATGGGAAAAGCTGACTCATTTGAAAAGACCCTAATGCTGGGGAAGATTGAGGGCAGGAGGAGAAGGGGACAACAGAGGATGAGATGGCTGGATGGCATCACTGACTCGATGGACATGGGTTTGAGTAAACGCCGGGAGTTGGTGATGGACAGGGAGCTGGCGTGCTGTGGTCCATGGGGTCGCAAAGAGTCTGCACGACTGAGCGACTGAGCTGCACTGAACTGAGCTGAAGTGCTGTGCCTCAAACACTGCGTGGCTTCCTGCCTCAGGATGAAAACCCAAGACTCTCCCTGACTTGACCCCGTGGAACTCACCAGCCTCATCTCGTCCCCCTTCCCTGACCCCCCAGAGGTGGCAGCTAGTCCTTTTCTCAGTTCCACATTCTCTCTCGTGTCACTGAGGCCTTGGTTATGCCATTGCTCAGCCTGGAGACCGAGTCTTTCCAGCCAGCTGCCACAGCAGTCTGCCCATCCTGCACACTTCAGCTTGGGCCTCTCTTCCTCAGAGAAGACTTCCTTGGCCCAGTCTACACTAGGTATCCCCTATGGATTCCAATAACACCTTACATCTTTTCACAAAGCTTTACTTATTTGAAACTGTTCAGTATATCATTTTCAATTATTCATTTTGCTTCTGAATTCTTATTGCCAGGAAATTCCATGAGACCACATCTACTTAGCTTATCTGCACAGCCACAGCATTTTTCATAGTAACTGGCACTTGGTAGATACTTAATAAACATTTATTGATAACAAAGTGCACTTGGAAAATTCACAAATTTCTGAATTCATTCCTTAATGGCTCACAGTGGTTAACTCACTTTCTTATAACTAAAAAAAAAAATTGTTTTATTTTTTGAATTTTCTTTTGTTATAAGATTTTATGATGCCTTCAAATTCTTGAACTAAAGGAAATGCTCTGAATATATATGCTTTTATAGAGCCATCTAGTGTCCATTTTGTTTAGTGAAGCTAAAAGTAAAATAAGGCAAAAAATATATATATTTTTAGCAGTGAGGAATACATGATATCCATTTGGCAATAGCAATTTAACACATCAACTGGCCGCTTGAATAATTTTTTTTTTCTCCTGAGCTTCCTCTGCTCTTCAATATAGACATGGTATCAGTCATTCTATAATTCTGGTAACTAAAAATTTGATGAAAGATCTTTGGTTAATGTGATATATTAGAACAAATGTGCTATTATCTGCTCCTTCCTGAAAATTAAAACATTAGGAAATGAATAAAATATCCATAACTCTATAAAGATAAAGAGAAGAAGTTAGGAATCAGTAGCAGATAAGAGATGTAATATTTTTGGACTTAGGAAAAAAGAATGGATGGTAATTTACACCACCACTAGAGAAAGCCAACTTATTCGCAGAGTACATCATGCAAAGTGCCATCCTGGATGAACACAAGCTGGAATCAAGACTTCCTAGAGAAATATAAACAACCTCAGATATGCAGATGAGACACTCTAATGGCAGAAAGAGAAAAGGAACAAAAGAGACTCTTGATGAGGGTGAAAGAGGAAGAGTGAAAAAACTGGCTTAAAACTCAACATCCAAAAAATTAAGCTCATGGCGTCCAGTCCCATCATTTCATGGCAAAAAGAAGGGGGAAAGTGGAAACAGTGAAAGACTTTATTTTCTTGGGCTCCAAAACCATTGAGGATGGTGATTGCAACTATGAAATTAAAAGATGCTTGCTCCTTGGAAGAAAAGCTATGACAAACTTAGACAGTGTATTAAAAAGCAGAGACATCACTTTGCCAACAAAGATCTGTATCGTCAAAGCTATGGTTCTTCCAGTGGTCATGTGTGGATGTGAGAGTTGGACCATAAAGAAGGCTGAGTGCTGAAGAATTGATGCTTTCAAATTGTGGTGCTGGATAAGATTCTTGAGGGTCCCTTGGATTGCAAGGAGACCAAACCAGTCAATCCTAAAGGAAATCAACTCTGAATATTCACTGGAAGGACTGGTGCTGAAGCTAAAACTCCAACATTGTGGCCACCTGTTGCGAAGAGCCAACTCATTTGAAAAGACCTTGATGCTGGGAAAGATTGAAGGCAGGAGGAGAAGGGGATGACAGAGGAAGAGATGGTTGGATGGCATCACCAACTCAATGGACCTGAGTTTGAGCAAACTCCAAGAGACAATGAAGGACAAGGAAGCCTGGCATGCTATTTATGGCATTGCAAAGAATCAGGCCTGACTTAGCAACCAAACAACAACAAAAGCTATGGAAAATAGTAGGTGAAGCCAGTAAGAAGAAAAACCTAAGAACATTTCAAAAATTAAAGATATAGTAAATCCTTCTCAAAAAAGTCCTGTAGGATATATATCCCAGCAGAGTATAAACCAAAAAAAAAAAAAAAGGAAAAGTGAAAATACGGTATCCAACACACAGAATATACAAGAAAGAAAAGAAATAAAGCAAATTTCCAGGATGGTCAGGAGGGGAAGTCTCAGAACTCCAAGAAATATATATATATATAATCAGCTGTTTGAATGTATAGAAAGGATATTATAGTTCTTCCAGAATATTCAGGAATGAATTAGTCATAGGTAGAGAAAACATCTAGAAAAAGATTTTAAATACAAGAAAAAATATTAAAATAATAAGTGCCAAGCTGGCAATTATATATATATAAAGCAATAATAATGTAAAAGCTAAATATTGACTTAATCAATTGTGATATAACTGCATTAGAAGATAAGAAGAGGGAAAACAGTGGGTGTGGTGGGGGCATAGAAGAGAGCTAAATTTCTTTAGCTAAATATTTGAATATCTGAACTAAAAAAAATAGCAATCAATTACATCATTTAGATACATGGAGATGAGCTCAGGAAGTAACTTTGAGATGATCAAGATGGCCAAATAGGAGGGCATCAAGGTCACATCATCTTAAGAACTCATCAGAAATACCTATCCACATGGATCAACTCTCACTGAAGGCAAACTGGAGACCGGCAGAAAGACTCTTTCACAGCCAAGGCTGTGAAGAAAGAGCTAAATAGAGTCAGGTGGGAAGGGAGGCAAAATCAGGACCCACGCCTCTTCCAGGGGACAGAGCAGAAGGAGGTATCACGGGCTTGAGGACCTTCTCTGCGGCGTGAGGAGTCAAGCTGCATTTCAGGGTCTGACATCAGGAAAATGAAGTTACCTTAGCTGACCTGAAAATCATCAGGACAGAATACAGAGCACCCCAATCAATCTCAGTGTCTCTCTTCCCCTCCCTGACCCCTTACACTTGTGAACTGGAAACACCATCACACTCAAATCTAAGTAGGAGCAGCCTAGGAGTAATCCCTATCCTAACAGGAAATTTAGCCTTTTGAAGTGTTGTCAGACATCCAAGAAAATTATATTAACAATTGCTAATATAATTTAAAATGTGTTTTAAATGTCTTAAGAGTCTGTAAAAATAATTTGTTACTTCCTTTTTGCTTGTTTCCAGCACCAAAACTCACAATTGGAAAAGAAAGCATTGAATCATCAGTAAGAATACAGTTTATGGCTTTACATGAATATTGGTTTATGTCTAGTGTAGCAATAGCAACCTGTATTATTTCTTGTTGTGAATATAAAATATAGCTCAACTATTAGAAAAGCCCCTAATGCTGGGAAAGATTGAGGGCGGGAGGAGAAGTGGGCAACAAAGGATGAGATGGTTGGATGGCATCATTGACATGAGTTTGGGTAAACTCCGGGAGATGGTGAAGGACAGGGAAACCTGGGGTGCTGTGGTTCATGGGATCGCAAAGACACGACTGAGCTACTGATCAACAGTGGGGAAGCAAGACTCCTCCAGTGGAGAGCACACACATGCGGGCTTGTTTATCCCAGGGACAGTGCTGAGGACGCAGGCTGAAGGCTAGCTGGGGCCGTGACTGCCGGAGCACTTCCCACACCCTGCGCGGGTGCCTGCCCGGCCCTCTTGCTCCAGCACTGTTTTCAACCAGACAGAAGTGCCAGTGCTGAGGACAGTGGATAAATGAGAAGGAAAGTAACCAGCTCAGGACCTTACTCTCAGGGTTCACGGTCAGGACTACGTGCCCCATCCCCACTCCCAATATGGAGAGTGATGGCCACTCAGCAGAGGCGAAGCCCCAACTCACACCTGACTCCAGCTCAAGTCCCTCCATCACTAGCCCACCTCCCAGCAAGGCAGTAAATGCCAGCACAACCCAGGGAAAGAACAAATGCATTCCCACTTTAGACCCAGCTATTCCGTCAAAGCCACTGGGCACATAAAGACTGCCTGAGGATGCTCCCGCACAATGACACAACTTCACGACAGGGAGGTAACCGTTTCATCTCATTGCACAGAGACAGTGAGAGATAAACAAAATGAAAAGACAGAAGAATAATTTCAAAAGAGAAAAAGAGAATTTTAGAAAATAACCCTGTTATGTGCGTCAGTCGCTCAGTCATGTCCAACTCTTTGCAACCCCACAGACTGTAGGCTCCTCTGTCCATGGAATTCTCCAGGCAAGAATACTGGAGTGGGTAGCCATTCTCTTCTCCAGAGGAACTTCCCAACCCAGGGATTGAACCCTGGTCTCCTGCATCGCAGGCAGGTTCTTTACTATTTGAGCTACAGGGAAGTCCTAAAATAACTCCAAAGAAACAGAAATAAATAATTTGCCAGATAAACAGTTCAAAGCAATAGTGATAATACAGCTAACAACTTGGGAAAGAATAGATGAACACAGTGATAATGTTAACAAGGAACTAGAAAATATAAAAAAGAAGCAGAACTGAAAAAGACAATGACTGAATTTTTTAAAGGGAGAGGGTGGGATGAGATGGGAGAATGGCATTGAAACATGTATACTATTATGTAAGAAACGAATCGCCAGTCTATGTCCAATGCAGGATGCTTAGGGCTGGTGCATGGGGAGAACCCAGAGAGATGTTATGGGGTGGGAGGTGGGAGGGGATTCATGTTTGGGAACGCATGTACACTCGTGGTGAATTCATGTCAATGTTTGGCAAAAACCAATACAGTATTGTAAAGTAAACTAAAGTTAAAATAAAAATTAAAAAAAAATTAAAAACAGACTAGGTGATAAAGAAGGCAAAAGCAATCTGGAATACAGAATAATGAAAATCACCCAATCAGACCAGCAAAAAATTTTTTTTTACTGTGAATAGTTTGAAAGTTGTATGGTGCAACATCAAGTATACTAACATTTGCATGGTAGGAGTCCCAAAAGGAGAAGAAGAAAGGATCAAAAATATATTTGATGAAATTATGACTGAAAACTTCCAAAAGTGGAAGAAGGAAACAGATTTCCAAATAGGGAAATCAAAGAGAGTCCTAAACAAGATAAATTCAGATATCCACAAGAAGACATACCACATTTAAAATGGCAAAAGTAAAACTGGAGCTGATTATACAGAGTGAAGTAAGCCAGAAAGAAAAACACCAATACAGTATACTAACGCATATATATGGAATTTAGAAAGATGGTAACAATAACCCTGTATGCGAGGCAGCAAAAGAGATACAGATGTATAGAATAGTCTTTTGGACTCAGTGGGAGAGGGAGGTGGGGGATGATTTGGGAGAATGGCATTGAAACAAGTATAATATCATATAAGAAATGAATCGCTAGTCTAGATTCGATGCAGGATACAGGATGCTTGGGGCTGGTGCACTGGGATGACCCAGAGAGATGGTATGGGAAGGGAAGTGGGAAGGGGGGTCCAGGATGGGGAATACGTATACACCCATAGCAGATTCAGTTGATGTATGGCAAAACCAATACAATATTGTAAAGTAATTAGCCTCCAATTAAAATAAATAAATTTAAATTAAAAAAATAAAATAAAATGGCAAAAGTTAGAGAATTTTTAAGGCTTCAAAAGAGAACAAAGGGCTACATACAAAGGAAGACCCTATAAGGCTATCAGCTGATTTTTCTGCAGATATTTTGCAGGACAAAAAGGAGTGGCATAATATATTTAAAGAAAGGAAAAAAGGAAAAAAAGGAAAGAAAGGAAAAAAGCCTAAAACCTAGGACACTCTAGCCACAAGGTTATCATTCAGAATTAGAAGAGAGATAAAGAGAGCTTGTCAGACAAGCAAAAACTAAAGGAGCTCAACGATACTAAACCAAAATTACAAAAAGTGTTAGAAGTTTCTCATTAAGTGTAAAAGATAAGGCTACAAAAAGGATAGATTTATAGGAAAGGAAAAATCCCACTAGTAAGGCAAAGAATTGATACTTTTGAACTGTGGTTTTGGAGAAGACTCTTGCGAGTCCCTTGGACTGCAAGGAGATCCAACCAGTCCATTCTGAAGGAGATCAGCCCTGGGATTTCTTTGGAAAGATTGATGCTAAAGCTGAAACTCCAGTACTTTGGCCACCTCATGTGAAGAGTTGACTCATTGGAAAAGACTCTGATGCTGGGAGGGATTGGGGGCAGGAGGAGAAGGGGACGACCAAGGATGAGATGGCTGGATGGCATCACTGACTCGATGGACGTGAGTTTGAGAGAACTCCGGGAGTTGGTGATGGACAGGGAGGCCTGGCGTGCTGCAATTCATGGGGTCGCAAAGAGTCAGACACGACTGAGTGACTGAACTGAACTGAAGGCAAATATATAGAAAAATCTATGGGTCAACCATAGATAAGCTGGCACAAAGACTTAAAATTGGGATTGTAAAATCAACTATAACTACAATAAACAGTTAAGAGACAGACATGAAGATGCAAAATATAAAAATAAAAATACAAAATGTGGAGAGGACACAAGAGTAAAAATGTAGGTCTTTAGAATGTGTTTGAACTTAAATGACTACCAGTTTAAAGCAGCCGAACCTCTAAGTATAGGCTGAAATATATAAACCTCATGGTAACCACATCAAAAACCTATGATAGAAATATAAAACTAGGGAGGAAAGAACACAAGCATATCACTAGAGCGAATCATCAGATCAAAAGGGAAGAAGCTAAAAGAAGGAAAAAACAAAGAAGAACTATGAACACAGCCATAAAACAGGTGACAAAATGGCAGGAAGTATAAATTATGAATAATCACTGTAAGCGCCAATGGACTACAGGTTTCAAGCAAAAATCGTAGGGTGACAGGTTAGATTAAAAAAAATAAGACCTGTTTATTTGTTGTCTACAAGACTCATTTCAGAATTAGACACACACAGACTGAAAGTGAGGGGATGGAAAAACATATGCCGTACAAACGGAAATTAAAAGAAAGTTGGGGTAGCAGTGTCATACAAGACAAAGCAGACTTTAAAACAAAGACTACAACAAAAACAAAGAAGGGCACCGTGTAATGATGAAAGAGGCAACGCAGAAGAGGATATAACATTTGTTAACATATGTGCACATAAAATTGTTGCTATTGTTGATAGTCACTAAGTCATGCCTGACTCTTTGTGACCCCAGGGCATTGGCCCACCAGGTCCCTCTGTCCATGAGAATTTCCAGGCAAGAATACTGGAGTGGGTTGCCATTTCCTTCTCCAAGGGATCATCCCAACCCAGTGATCAAAGCACCTAAAATATGAGCACCTAAAAATATGAAGCAAATATAAACAAACATAAGGAAAGAAATTGGCAATAACCCAATAATAGTAGAACTTAACACCCCACTTGTCAATGGACAAATCATCCAGGCAGAAAATCAATAAGGAAACAGTACTCTTACGTGATGTATTAAACCAACTGAAGTTGATAAGTGATTGCAGTGCATTCCATTTAACACAGTACAGGACACATTCTTTTCAAGTGCACATGTAACATTCTCAGCATAGATCATGTGGTCATCCACAAAACAACTATCATCAAATTTAAGAGGTTAGAAATTATACCAAGCATTTTTTCCAACCACAGCAGTGTGAAACTAGAAACTATTTACATGGAAAAAAAAACTGACTAAACATTCTACTAAAAAACCAGTTGGTTGATGAAAAAAAATAAAAGAGGAAATCAGAAAATAACTTGAGACAGATAAAACAAAACTTTCAGGAACACAGCAAAAGAAGTTACAGGAAGGAATATTTTAGAGATATAAGCCTTTTACAATAAACAAAAAAACCCTTCAAATAAGGAAAGTTATCACCAACCTAGACAGCATATTTAAAAGCAGAGACACTACTTTGTCAACGTCCATCTAGTCAAAGCTGTAGTTTTTCCACTGGTCAAGTATGGATGTGAGAGTTGGACTGTGAAGAAGGCTGAGCATCGAAGAATTGATGCGTTTGAACTGTGGTGTTGGAGAAGACTCTGGAGAGTCCCTTGGACTGCAAGGAGATCCAACCAGTCCATTCTGAAGGAGATCAGCCCTGGGATTTCTTTGGAAGGACTGATGCTAAAGCTGAAGCTCCAGCACTTTGGCCACCTCATGCGAAGAGTTGACTCATTGGAAAAGACTCTGATGCTGGGAGGGATTGGGGACAGGAGGAGAAGGGGATGACCGAGGATGAGATGGCTGGATGGCATCACCGACTCGATGGACGTGAGTCTGAGTGAACTCCGGGAGCTGGTGATGGACAGGGATGCCTGGCGTGCTGCGATTCATGGGGTCGCAAAGAGTCAGACATGACTGAGTGACTGAACTGAACTGAACTGAACATACCATCTAATAGAACTAGAAAAAGTACAAACAAAGCCAGAAGTCAAAAGAAAGAAGGACATAATAAAGACTAGAGAGGAAATAAATAGAGATTTAAAAAGAATAGAAAGGATGGATGACAAAGACAAATTTTTTTATTTTAAAAACTGATAAGCCTTTAGTCAGGTTCATTAATATAAAAGAGAGGACAAAAATAAAGTAAGAAATGAAGAGGAGAAATGACAACTGCTATCACAGAGAGACTAAGAATCATAAAAGAACACTATTTATAGCTAAAATGCCAACAAACTGGACAACCTAGAAGAAATGGAAAAATTTCTAGAAACATGATCTTGTAAGGCTGAATCAAGTAGAAATGGACAATCTGACCAGGCCAATTACCAGTTATCAAATTGAATTAGTAATCAAAAAACTCACAGTAAATAAAAGTCCAATACTGGAAGGCTTCACAGGGGAATTCTACCCAACATATAAGGAAGACTGAATAGCTATCCTTCTCAAACTTTTCCCAAAAAAATTGGAAAGGAGAGAAACTCCCAAATTCACTATACAAGGCCACAGTACTCCAATACTGAAGCCAAACAAAGATGCTACAAAGAGAAGAAAATTATAGTCAATATTTGTATTTCATAGAGATGCAAAGAGCCTGCTCCCTCTACCAACTCTGATGAGAATTTTAATCATGAATGAATGCTGATGGCTTTTGCACCTGTTGAAATGGTCATGTGATTTTTATCTTATGTTTTGTCAATATGGTATGCCACATTGATTGCTTTGCAGATGTTGAAACATCTTTGCATCCCATTTGATCATGGTGTATGATCTTTTTAATATACTGTTGAATTCAGTTTGCTAATATTTTATTATTTCATGACATTCACAATTTTCTTAGTGGTCCTTAATTTGGATTTCTCTGAAGTTTCTCTGTGGATAGATTCAGTTTATATCTTTTAGCAGGAATAACCACTGGCTGTACACTATTATTTCGTGACATTAACATTTTTTAGTGTTCCTTAATTTGGATTTCTCTGAAGTTTGTTCGTGGATAGATTCAGTTTATACACTTTAGCAGGAATAACCACTGGCTGTACATTGTTCCATTACTGGTTAGGTTAGTTACTTTTGAAAACTTGGCTAGGATAGAATTCCTCCATTTTCTCCCATTCGACTACTAGATTTTCCATTAATATTAGTAAATAATTTCTGGGGAAAGTCTTTGGAACTGTTTAAAGATTTTATCAAGTTTTCACTCAAATTTTAACAGCCATTGAGCATTCTTGTTTAAATCAATTATGATGATGATTGCAGCAAAATGACTTTTAACTTCATTATTTCTTCTAGTTTTACTAATTGATATTCTGTTGTGCAGATTTTTTAAATCTCTCACACAGCACACTGGATCCTTGTAATCAGTCCCTCTCTGAAACGTGGAAGAAAAAAAATTAGCATTACTTGGCCTAAAATCTGATTTTACAATATTTTTTTAAATATAAAAAGTTCTTAAAGTCTACCAAGCATAATGTTGGTAAAAGTTTAAATCCAATATTTGTTTAATGTTAAACATTAAACACCAGCACTGTCCGTTTTACCTCAGTTGTTATTTCTTGTGTTCACCAATTAACATGACCTACAATTTTTAAAACACATTAACCACAGTGTTTCTGAAAAACAGAAAAACCTGAGTAAAAGTACATGTTTTGTAAGATGAATGTTCCTAAAGCCCAGACAGATTTACAGCTGTCTAATTCTCACATTTTGCAGATGAGGAAACAAAGTCTCCATGCAGGCAAGTAATTTATACAAGATCTCATCAATAATTAATTTTAAAAAATAGTTCCAGAGCCAAGATCTCCTGTTTTTTTATATGCTAAATTATCTAAAAGGCATGACAATTAACCAAAATAAAATTTTATAACAAAATGGTTTAAAAAAACAAGCTTCCTTATTTCTCTTCAAATAGTTACGTGAGATCTTTTGAGAGACAAACAGGGGAAAAAAATGATCATGACCAACGACTTTTTGAAAACTGTTAAAATTGCAAAATAGAGACCATCAAGCTTCCAAAGGCAATGGATTGTTTGCTTCAGGAATCAAGGATTTCAGAAAACCAGGTGTGGGCACCTCTCTTGTCTCCCCAAGACACTGAAGTACTTCTCACTCAGGGAGAGAACCGTGGCAGCTGTTCGGGCTGAGTGTTCAGGGGTCCCCACGCGGCTGCTCTTGGTCATGCGGAGACGGGACAGCTTTCTGAAGTGGAGCACAGGGCCCTGCTCGCTGCCTTCTGATCCGCCTGACGTCTCAGCAGCACCAGGCGCCTGCAGAACATCACAGCCAGCAGAGCTTATAGCCTAGCCTTCCCACCTCTGATATTCCAAGGTGGATGTCCTCAGAAAGGATTGTGTTTGGTGATTTTGCAGGCTTGAGAAATTTTGATTTTTTTGAAGCTTCAGTACATGGTTTCAGTGCATATGGGAACAGCTGCTGTCCACTTCATTTCTTTAACTGTAAATGTGCTCAGGTGCTGGAAGAAAGGAGTCTGGAGAAGACTTGTGAGCACTCTCAGTGACAGTCTCCTGAAGGTACTGATGAAGAAAACTGAAAAAGGCATAAGTGGAAAGCTATTCCACATCTTTGAAGCTAATAAACAACCTCATAGATATAGAGGACAGATAGGGGTTTGCCAGAGAATAGATGGATGGAAAGAGATTCCATACTCATGGCCTGGAAAAATCAATATAGTTAAAATGTCCATACAATTTACAAACAAGTCTAAAATTTGCATGGAACCACAAAAGACCCCAAAGAGCCAAAGCAATCTTGACAAAAAGAAGAACAAAACTGGAGGCATCATGGTTCCTAATTTCCAACTATATTATGAAGTTATTAATATAATGACCAATAAGGTATTGGCGTAAAAACAGACACAGAGATCAAAGGAACAGAGTCAAACGCTCAGAAGTAAACCCACACTTTTTTATTTTGAAAGCCGCTCAATTGTGTCCTACTCACCATATATGGAGATTAAATTTATGTATTAAGACATCATTCAGCCATGAAAAGGCAAGAAATCTTGCCATTTGCCATGATATGGATGGACCTTGAGGACATTATGTTAAGTGAAATAAGTCAGAGAAAGAAAGACAAATACTGCATGATGTCACTTAAACAAATAGACAGACTCGTAAGTATAGAGGACAGACTGGTGTTTGCCAGAGAACTGATTGACGGGAGCTGGGTGAAATAGGTGAAGGTAGTCAAAATGCATTACAAACTTCCACCTCTAAGTAAGACATGGCAGAAAGTGAAGAGGAACTAAAAAGCCTCTTGAGAAGTGAAAGAGGAGAGTGAAAAAGTTGGCTTAAAGCTCAACATTCAGAAAATGAAGATCATGGCATCTGGTCCCGTCACTTCATGGGAAATAGATGGGGAAACATTGGAAACAGTCTCAGACTTTATTTTTTTGCGCTCCAAAATCACTGCAGATGGTGACTGCAGCCATGAAATTAAAAGATGTTTACTCCTTGGAAAAAAAATTATGACCAACCTAGATAGTATATTCAAAAGCAGAGACATCACTTTGCCGACTAAGGTCCGTCTAGTCAAGGCTATGGTTTTACCAGTAGTCATGTATGGTTGTGAGAGTTGGACTGTAAAGAAGGCTGAGTGCCAAAGAATTGATGCTTTTGAACTGTGGTGTTGGAGAAGACTCTTGAGAGTCCCTTGGACTGCAAGGAGATCCAACCAGTCCATTCTAAAGGAGATCAGTCCTGGGTGTTCTTTGGAAGGACTGATGCTAAAGCTGAAGCTCCAGTACTTTGGCCACCTGATGAGAAGAGTTGACTCATTGGAAAGGACTCTGATGCGGGGAGGGATTGGGGGCAGGAGGAGAAGGGGACGACAGAGGATGAGATGGCTGGATGGCATCACTGACTCGATGGATGTGAGTCTGAGTGAACTCCGGAAAATGGTGATGGACAAGGAGGCCTGGCGTGCTGCCATTCATGGGGTCGCAAAGGGTCGGACACGACTGAGTGAACTGAACTGAAGTGAAGTAAGTCATGGGGACAGACTATTTAAATGTTGCTAAAAGAATAGGTCCTAAAAGTTCTTGTCACAAGAAAAATTTGTAACTATATGTGTTGATGGACGTGAACTAAACTGACTGTGGTGATCATTTCACCACAATATGGCTGTACACCTAAAACTAACATCATGTTATGTTTCGATTACATGCCAATTAAAAGGAAGAAATATCATAGGTTTTGATATCTGAACCAAATTTTGGATGGCAGAGTACGGGGTCCATTCCATCTCAGTGGGATGACTATGATATCTTTGAAGATTGTTTTTATCTTAAAAAGCATGTTAATTTCACTTTCTGCTCCATAATATATGCATGCTTGAAATAAGTGTTGCAAAATAAATTTAGAATGCTTCAATAAATGCTTCAAAAATTTTCTGAAAAAAAATGTACTTTGTGGAAGATGAACGACATTGGTCCCATGGCTTCATCTACTCGGCACATAGTTATTGGAGCAATGAGTATTTCAGTTTGAGAGTTATAGATGAAGTCCTGCGCCATTAATTTATAAATGACAGACACAAATCCACTGAAAACAAAGGAAATTTCTAAGGTTACACAGTCGGCCAGAACAAAGATCCTGTGCTTCCAATATGACAGATCTTCCAAAAACCTAGTTTATTGTTAGCACGGAAAAGCTAGTACAGTTAAGGTGTTTGTAAAAGTTATTCACAAGCACAGTCCAACATAAATACCAAAATCAAATAACTATCTTAGGAATTAAAAGATAGAGACAAGGGGAGAGTTACAAGTGTGTGTGTGTGTGTGTGCTCAGTCGTGTCCAACTCTTTGCACACCCCGTGGACCACAACCCTTTAGGCTCCTCTGCCCCTGGGACTTTTCAGGCAAAAATACTGTAGCAGGTCACCATTTCCTCCTCCCGGAGATCTTCCTGACCCAGGGATCAAATTCACATCTCCTGTGTCACTTGCATTGATAAGCGGATTCATTACCACTGTGCCACCTGGGAAGCCCAGAATTACAAGTAAACAGCTACAAAAAAGCAATCAGCATCTTTTCATGTACCTGTTAGCTACTTTTAAGTCCTCTGCTAGCTTTTAATTAGACTCTTTTTTTTGTTATTGAGCTATATAAATGAGTTTCTTATATATTAGATATGAACCCTTATCAGATAGATGGTTTGTAGATATCCCATGCTGTTTCAGTTTGCTTGCTGCTTCTCTTGCTGTGTAGAATCTTTTTAGTTTGATGTAGTCCTACTTGTTTATTTTTGCATTTGTTACTCACACTTTTGGTATGATATCCAAAAAAATCTTTGGTAAGACCAAATTGAGCATCTTATTTTCTCTTTTCTTTCAGGAGTTTTACACTAGTAACTGTTATGTTTAAATCTTTGATCCCGTTTTGAGTTTAATTATTGTGAGCATGCATGCCTCACGATATAAGACAGATATCTAATTTTGCATGTGAATATCCTATTTTTCCAACACCACTGATTGAAGAGACTACCCCTACCTCACTGAGTATTCTTGACTTCTGTGTCAAATACTAGTTGACTATAAATGCATGCATTTATTTCTTTATTCTGCTCCATTGGTCTGTGACTGTTTTTAAGCTACAAAAAGTATAGACTATTTCCAACGAGTTTTGCTAGTAACTGTAGAAATATGTCTTTTGCTGTTCAGTCACCAAGTCATGTCCAACTCTTCACAACCTCATGGACTGCAGCACGCCAGACTTCCCTGCCCTTCACTATCTCCTGGAGTTTGCTCAAACTCATGTCTATTGAGTCGATGATGCCATCCAACCATCTCACCCTTTGTTGCCCTCTTCTCTTCCTCCCTTCAATCTTTTCCAGCATCAAATCTTTTTCCATGAGTCAGCTCTTCACATCAGTGGGCCAAAGTATTGGCACTTCAGCTTCAGTATTCGTCCTTCCAATTAATATTCAGAATTGATTTCTTTACAATTGACTGGTTTGATCTCCTTGCTGTCCAAGGAAGTCTCAACAATCTTCTCCAGCACTACAATTCAAAAGCATCAGGTCTTCAATGCTCAGCCTTCTTGTGGTCCAGCCCTCTCATATCCATACATGGCAACTGGAAAAACCGTAGCTTGAACTAGATGGACCTTTGTTGGCAAGTGATGTCACTGCTTTTTAATATGCTGGCAAGTTTTGTCATAGCTTTTCTTCCAAGGAGCAAGTATCTTTTAATTCTGTGGCTGCAGTCACCATCTGCAGTGATTTTAAGGCCTGGGAAAATAAAATCTGTCACTGTTTCCACTTTTCCCCATCTATTTACCATGAAGTGACAGAGCAGGATGTCATAATATGTCTAGTGATCTTCAGAACACTGTTCTACAGCCAAGACTTGAGTTAAAGTCTATTTATCGAGTTGCAATAACCTATGCTGACAGGTCATTGTAACTGTGCCACTTGTGAGAGAAGGGAAGTGAGGCTGATAGTGTGCTCAGAGCTGTGTGTCTGACTTGATACTGCAAGTTGTTTCTTGGTTCCTTGTGGCTTTATGGATTTCTTTTTAAGTAAAATCATAAAATATATTTAAAACATGTAAAGTACATTACATTAATTAATTAAAGTGAATAGTTAGGTAATCTTGGCAAATTACTTATTATTCCTTAATTTCCTTATCTACTGTATTATATCACAGGTTGTCGATTTGAATTAATATAAGTGTTTTGATATAAGTTTTTAATATAAGTTCTGGACACACAGCAGGTGCCAGGCAAATGTTAGCTATTAGTATTATCACACTGAAGCTCACAACCAGTATTAAAAAGTCTGCATCACCGACTCGATGGACGTGAGTTTGAATGAACTCCAGGAGTTGGTGATGGACAGGGAGGCCTGGCATGCTGCAATTTATGGGGTCTCAAAGAGTCGGACACGACTGAGTGACTGAACTGAACTGAACTGAACTGAATTTATATATATCTTCTCTAAACAGTAGCTTCTGGAGGATAAGAATTGTCAAAACAGATTTACTGAGAAATACCGTGTAACCTGAGCTGGGCCAGGTGCCAGAGTAAACTGGTGAACAAGATCCAGACCATGTCTCAGTCACTCCTGTACATGCACTGATTCACGTGGTACCAGGCAAAAAGCAGATGCTCAGTAGAGTGTGCCCTGAATCAGGCTAGATGGGGAAACAGTGGAAACAGTGTCAGACTTTATTTTTTGGGCTCCAAAATCACTGCAGATGGTGACTGCAGCCATGAAATTAAAAGACGCTTACTCCTTGGAAGAAAAGTTATGAGCAACCTAGATAGCATATTCAAGAGCAGAGACATTACTTTGCCAACTAAGGTCTGTCTAGTCAAGGCTATGGTTTTTCCAGTGGTCATGTATGGATGTGAGAGTTGGACTGTGAAGAAGGCTGAGCATGAAGAATTGATGCTTTTGAACTGTGGTGTTGGAGAAGACTCTTGAGAGTCCCTTGGACTGCAAGGAGATCCAACCAGTCATTCTGAAGGAGATCAGCCCTGGGATTTCTTTGGAAGGAATGATGCTGAAGCTGAAACTCCAGTACTTTGTTCACCTCATGCGAAGAGTTGACTCATTAGAAAGGACTCTGATGCTGGGAGGGATTGGGGGCAGGAGGAGAAGGGGACGACAGAG
>SJYQ01002230.1:1524355-1547970 GCA_006410935.1 Redunca redunca
AAATAAAATAAAATAAAAATAAACAATAAAATAGAAGAACAAAAGAACAAAAATACATAAGATAAAAAAACAAATAGCAAAGTGACATAGGTAAATACGACAATATCAATAATGTTAAATAAGAATAAACAAACACAACAATAAAAGGCAGAGATTGTCATACTGGATAAAATTATCAATCCAACTATATGCTGTCTATATGAGACACACTTTCAATTCAAAACCCAATCAGGTATAAAGTAAAAGAATGGAAAAGTTTATCATGCAAACATTAACTGTAAGAAAACTAGAATAGTAATATTATTAAGACAAAATAACTTAAAGACTAAAAGATTACGAGAGACAAAGAGAGGTATTTTGTAATGATATTAATAAAAGGATCAATGCATGAAGAAGATATAACCATTATAAATGCATACACCTCTAAAAAACACAGCCCCAGAATACATGAAGCCACACTAATGTAACTGAAAGGAGAAAATAGACAATTCAGCAACGATAGCTGCAGACGTCAGTGCATCCCTCAGTAACTAGACAGAAAATCAATAAGGATATAGAAGATCTGCACACCACTATCAATCAAACTGATCTAATTGACATTTATAGAATGCTCCACCAAACAGAAGCAGAATATCTATTTATTTCAAGCACTTATGGGACATTCCCTAGGATAGACATAATGTCAGGATATAAAACAAGTCTCAAAAAATTTAATATTTCTATCACACAAAGCACTTCCTTCAACAGAAATAAATGCACAATACAAACCAGCAACAGAATGTAACTTGAAAAATCTCACATATCTGAAAATTAAACAGCACACTTCTAAATAACCCATGGGTCAAGGAAGAAATCACAAGACTCTCAACAACTATGAAAAGTCTGAGATTTAACCTCCTCATAAGGTAGTTGGGCACAGTTTCATGGATGCTGGCAATGGAGACAAAGACAATTTATTTTTCATATAATAGCAGTAGCTAGAATGTCATTTATGCTGTTCCCCAAACCCTGATTCCCAAAAGACAAAGCAAGGAAGGCCAAGTGATATCTGCACATAACAGTACAAGATCCTCAGGCTTAGGGAATCCAAATCTTATATTAGTCTTCCTTCAGAAGACAGGTCCCAGGAATGGCTCTAAAAGACAAAAGGTCACTGTTGTCCTTCCATCCCCATATTTTCCAGTCTAAGTATTCCCTTCTAGAAAGCCACAATTACCACTGTAAGAGGACTTCGCAAAGAGCATACTCAGTCAAGTGGTCATTATCTTTATAATCTGTGACCACATCAGTCCAAAAAGAGAAGCCAGGTGTGGGAACCAAAATTGATTTTGAATCCTCTTGGCTTCTTTATGGTCGTGCTGCTGCCCAGAGGCTATACGAACCAGGTAGGTTGGGGTTGCTGTGTGAGGAAAAGAAGCATAAAATCCAGCCATAATCAGGAAACCCCTCCTGAGTTTTCAAAAAAGGAATAGATAACTACCTATGCTATTCTCCCTGACCATCACTCAGGAAGCAGCCAAGAGTAGGTGATCACTCTCTGAGAGTAAAAGTGTTAGTCACTCGGTCATGTCCGACTCTTTGCTGCTGCTGCTGCTAAGTCGCTTCAGTCGTGTCCGACTCTGTGCGACCCCATGGACGGCAGCCCACCAGGCTCCCCTGTCCCTGGGATTCTCCAGGCAAGAACACTGGAGTGGGTTGCCATTTCCTTCTCCAATGTATGAAAGTGAAAGTGAAGTCTCTCAGTCGTGTCCGACTCTTTGCGACCCCACAAACTGTAGCCCACCAGGCTCCTCTGTCCTTGGGATTCACCAGGCAAGAACACTGGAGTGGGTTGCCATGTCCTTCTCCACGGGATCTTCCTAACTCAGGGTCCTTGCCTTGCAGGTAGATTCTTTACTCTCTGAGCCACCAGGGAAGATCACTCTCTAGGGTTTATTCAGTGACCAAACTACCTGACCAAGGTGTGTGGACCAGAAGAATGTGAGAGAGGTAGTCAGAAATATTTCTGGGTTGATTTTTTAGGGAGCCATCCAAACATTAAACAATACCAGATGCACCCAAATGGTGGATATGAAAGGTACACTGAATACCTTTGCCTTCAGCACGTTGATGTGCTTTTGTGATGTACAGCTGTCACACTGTGAATGGCCAAACACGTAACACAGATTAGTTTCAAGGGCCACAGTGGCGTGGCCACAGAGGGCTGATCAAATTGGAACAGCAATGCTGCGACCTGGAAAAGTCCCAACAACTATTAGCTGTCGTCCCAAGAGAAGGTCAAAAGTGCAACGTAGTCTCTTTGCCAGAAGTGAGCAGGGACGATATCTTGTGCAAACGGCCTCCTTCAATCTTGGCAGAAGTCACAGAGTAACATTTGGTGTTAGCCTCTGTAGCAAAAATATGGAGTCCTTTCTCTTATTCTACAGTCTTTTCTATTCTATAGTCCTTATTCTAGATCATATACTGGAGTCCTTTTCCAGTATATGATAGTCCATGTCTAGAAAGATGATGGATTCAGACATTGTTGCGGCAATCTGAATAGCTCAGTATCAATAAACAGTTTCATTCCAATTATTCTCATCAGAGAATGGGCTCCATGGGCAGAACTTAAGGCTGTTCTCATAGCTCTGGCCAGTTCCCCTCTTGATGAACCATGCTTGCATTTCTAATGACATGAACTATTGTCAATGGCCTGGGTGTTTGGTCTGTCACTTGGAAAACCACAGACTGGCAAACTAAAGACACCGCTCTCCAGGGCCATAAACTGTAGAAAGAAATCAAGGCTGCCGACTGAATAATCTGATTTTGATCTCCAGTTCCTGAGTAGAATATCCTGTCTGTTTTCCTTTCTGCATAGCTGGTGCTGAGGCTCACAGCTGCAGCAGCCTGGTGGGCACCACGGGGCTTCAGCTTAGCTAAACCGCCAGTGGACCATGACCGTATATTTACAGGGACTCTTGTGAACAGAGGGCCCTGCTGAACCGGCCACCCTGCTTCAGTCAGCAAACTGGGATGTAATTTGTACTTTTTCACGCAAAACCAAGAAGCCACTGGGCCAGGCTAGCTATGTTCTGATAAGAGACATATCATTTCCACCTGATAAGAGAGATTTTGGGGGGCTCTTCATACCTTTTCAGTAGTTGGATTCAATTTGATTCATCCCAAAATGAGATTATCAGGCTGGAAAGTCATAAGGCCTCCATGAGTCAGGTGTTCATTTTTATGATATCCCAGTGCTACTTGCTAGTATTTTTTCAAAAGGAATTTACCTGATAGTTGTTATCAAGGAGGAAACAAGTGAAAAACCTCAAGGGGAACCTCCAGCTATAAGGTGCCTCTCTTTGCTGGGAAATGCAATAGAAAAGGGGCTTCCCTGGTTGCTCAGACAGTAAAGAATCTGCCTGCAATGAAGAAGACCATCATCAGTCAACAGAGACTTCTAAGTCAAAGCAGTCATCGTGGTTGTGAATCCCTACTGGTAGAAAGTGTGCTCGCTGGACAGCTTTCAGTACAGGCTGTTGACCTGATCCTCCAGTTAAAGGACGTTGATCTGTGAATTAGCTGATATGGAAGACTAAGCAGAATCCCCAGTGAGACACACGCTAACTATAACACACAAAGAACTCATAAGGTGCTGAGTCTTCTTTTAGTAGTAGGGGACCAGAGACAATTTTTTTTGACTACCGGAGGGAGTAAGCGTTGCAAATTTAGCCACATGTTTCCAGGAAAACTTACTTGGCAAGCAGGACCCTAAATTTTATTGGGGTTTATCAGCCTGTTGGTAAAAGTGTAATAATACCAATTCAGATCTTTCTAGACTGAGGCTTTTAACTTGTCAACCAACTGATCATGAACAATATAGTATAAATTTTGGATCTCGGATGGCAGAGGCACTCTTGAAAAATCCTGAAGACCAGCTGGGGGCAAAGAGCGGGGGAGTTTAGGAATCCTAGTGGGGTACTGTGAAAGCCTACTGAAGGCCTTGCCACATGAATGTGAATTAGTCTTGGTCTTCAGGGGCAAGTGAATAGAAAAGAGGTGCCAGCAGTGTTTGAGACAGGACATCAGCTGGCATCAATGTCTACAGTGTCTCCATTACAGTCCCAGTGTCTGGAACAACCACAGCTGGGGCTAGAGGACACGTGATCGCTTAGTAACAATCCCCTGTAAACCTGCAGCTCCCAGTAGCTTCTGTCACTGGCCACATCATCGTTAGATTGAGATATTGCATCCTTTACCACCACCATCGCTGCCTTGAAGTTTTCCATCAGGTCTGTGCTCTTTCTCCCACTGAGATTCAACATTATTTTTTGAACCGCACAAGGAGGGAGAAAGGAAAGGGGTTTCGAAGGAACTCACATGTCCCACTATACTCTCTGCACACACCTCTACCTAAAATATCAGTACCAACAATAGCCAACAGTGGAAGACATGAAACTATAACACTTTGAGTGGACCCAAAGGGCTTTATTCACAAAGGAACTTCTGTGGGTAGAGGCCTTCCCTTCTGCATTGTAAGTTCAGCCCAGATCCCCTTAGCTGAATCGACCTTTCGCTCCACAGTCCTGGGCTGGTTGGTGACTTGGGAACCCATATCTAAGAACTGTTATAAAGATTCTCAGCTTACGTGGATGGGTATATCCTTCGGAGTAGGGAGACCTCAGTCAACCCCTAGTCATCGTTCTCCTCAACCAGAGGCTGAGGAGAAGGGGAGAGGCCATGGAAAAGAAAGCGGCTGTGTGCCACGGAGAACTTTTTATTACTCTTGAGTTAACAGAACGGCCTCCAGAACACATAAAATATATGAATCAGTTCAGTCACTCAGTCGTGTCTGACTCTTTGCGAGCCCATGAATCGCAGCACGCCAGGCCTCCCTGTCCATCACCATCTCCCAGAGTTCACTCAGACTCATGTCCATACAGTCAGTGATGCCATCCAGCCATCTCATCCGCTGTCGTCCCCATTTCCTCCTGCCCCCAATCCCTCCCAGCATCAGAGTCTTTTCCAATGAGTCAACTCTTCACATGAGGTGGCCAAAGTACTGGAGTTTCAGCTTTAGCATCATTCCTTCCAAAGAACACCCAGGACTGATCTCTAGAATGGACTGGTTGAAGCTCCTTGCAGTCCAAGGGACTCTCAAGAGTCTTCTCTAACACCACAGTTCAAAAGCATCAATTCTTTGGTGCTCAGCTTTCTTCACAGTCCAACTCTCATATTCATACATGACACCTGGAAAAACCATAGCCTTGACTAGACGGACCTTTGTTGGCAATGTAATGTCTCTGCTTTTGAATATGCTATCTGGGTTGGTTATCACTTTCCTTCCAAGGAGTAAGTGTCTTTTAATTTCATGCCTGTAATTACCATCTGCAGTAATTTTGGAAAACTCAGCAGTGGACACAGGACTGGAAAAGGTCAGTTTTCATTCCAATCCCAAAGAAAACCAATACCAAAAAATGCTCAAACTACCACACAATTGCACTCATCTCACATGCTAGTAAAGTAATGCTCAAAATTCTCCAAGCCAGCCTTCAGCAATACATGAACCGTGAACTTCCAGATGTTCAAGCTGGTTTTAGAAAGGGCAGAGGAACCAGAGATCAAATTGCCAACATCTGCTGGATCATGGAAAAAGCAAGAGAGTTCCAGAAAAACATCTATTTCTGTTTTATTGACTATGCCAAAGCCTTTGACTGTGTGGATCACAATAAACTGGAAAATTCTGAGAGAGATGGGAATACCAGACCACCTGACCTGCCTCTTGAGAAACCCATATGCAGGTCAGGAAGCAACAGTTAGAACTGGACATGGAACAACAGACTGGTTCCAAAGAGGAAGAGGAGTACGTCAAGGCTGTATATTGTCACCCTGCTTATTTAACTTATATGCAGAGTACATCATGAGAAATGCTGGCTGGAAGAAGCACAAGCTGGAATCAAGATTGCCAGGAGAAATATCAATAACCTCAGTTATGCAGATGACACCACCCTTACGGCAGAAAGTGAAGAGGAACTAAAAAGCCTCTTGATGAAAGTGAAAGAGGAGAGTGAAAAAGTTGTCTTAAAGCTCCACATTCAGAAAACGAAGATCATAGCATCTGGTCCCATCACTTCATTGCAAATAGATGGGAAAACAGTGGAAACAGTGTCAGACTCTAAAATATCTGAATAGATCTATATTTTTTAAAAATTGAGTTGAAAATCTAAAATCTCCCCACAGGCCAAATCCCAGGCCCTAGTAGCTTCACTGATGAACTGCATCAAACATTTAAAAAAGAAATAATACCACTCCTAAACAAACTCTTCCAGAAAATGGAAGACAGAACATATCCAAACTTATTTTATGGAACCAGTATTTCTATGACACCAAAGCCAGAAAAATTCTTTACACAAAGAAATCACATACACACGTTGCATACAGCATGCATTGCTCCATGAACTACAGTGTAACACAGTTCTTAAAACCACTGGTAAACTGAGTCCAGCAACACATAGAAAGGAGCATACACCATGAGCAAGTGAGGTTTATCGTTGGTTGGTTTAGCATCCCAAAAGCAATTAATACTTTACTATATTAATATGATAACAGACAAAAATCACATTATAATAGTAAAAGAGTCATCAAATGCATTTGACAAAATCCAAGACTCATTTGTGATTTTTAGAAACCTTTGGCAGTTTCAGCCTACTACTTACACCAGTCCTTTGTCTTTGCTACAATGATAATTTAATACTTTCTAAGCTAATTAAGAATACTATGCAGTACACGTACTACATCAGTTGCGTAATTGGTGGCTTCTCTACTCCTTTACAGATGCTGTCGCTGTCACTTGGATGGATCGAGTAATCCCTTCCTTGCAATGGGCCGTTTCCCTCGGTGTTTCTTCCTCAATAGTTAGCTCCCTCAACTGCACTATATTTTCCACATCAAGGTTATGGTGCGTGGCAAGCCAGGAGGGTCAGCTGCCTTTGATCCTCTCAACTTTAAATATTCACTCTTGTCCAGTTGCAGCTGTGATTCAGATGCTCATCTTTGCCTCCATCTTAATTATTCCCTCAGACTTAATCCTTTTAATAAACTATGTGGGCTTCACAGACTGGATTCAACTTGGGCTAATGATGGTGGGCTTGCTTAAACTGAGATTCCAGGAGCCCAACCTACCCAGACCTTACAAGGTAAGTCAAACCAAGAAAAAAAAACCTATATTTTTTTAAAGAGCATTTTGTACTTTTAATACTTTTTTTCTACATAAAAGATCTTTTTAACCCACTGTGACCCCATTTTAGGAACATTTGAAAATAAATTTTATATTTAGGATATTCTATTATATTACAACTAGTGAAATTTGAGTCAAGAGGGACCATATATGAGATGCATAAGGTCTGTACCCAGTCTCAGTGTATGAGAATGACCCGTGTCCAGGACCAATGATTATCTGAGTGTCCTCTTAATGGTACTACCTTAGGTTACCTTGTAGGCTTGCCTCGGGCTTTTCAGGCTTATCAGTTTAAATGTCTATCAATGTATAAATCTCCAGCTTTAAAGGCCAATACAGAAGAGCTGCAGTCTAGGTATTTGTGATGTAGTATAGTTGCAAACTCATTCATCTTTTAAAATCTCACCTCAGAGACAGAGTATCTACGAAAGATTGACTGTGGGATAAGTACTCTGTTGATTCCTCAAACCACCAAAACCTCCGTCTACCTTAACTGCATTTGAAATATTTCATATAAGCTTACGGAATTTTTTTTTTCTTCTAATTGTCTACTATAACCCATCCATCTATATTGGGGATATACCCAATATTCTGTTTAACCAGACAGCCTCCAGCAACTCATTCCTATACTTACTGCAAAGAGATTAAATGGTTTATTTTTACATTATGCTACTGTGTTAGACCCACCAAAGAAAATTATTTCTAATATTTATATCAAAAATCCTTGTGTTTCTAGCAGATTAGTTAGTTTTCTTTACAGATCTTGACACCAAAAATCAGCCTGTACACACTGGTATCAAACAGAATCTTGTAGACAGAGTTTGGGTGAAGTAGAAAAGAACAGCTATTTTGCTTTGCCGGGCAACGGGGGCCACAGTGGGGTAATGCCCTCAAGACTGTGCCCCAACCTGATGTCAGGAGAGCTGTGAGGAGTCTTATAGTGGAGGGACGGGGTTGCTGATAAGGGTCAGGGGGCTGCCGGGCCTGCCTTCCTTCAATCCAAATATCCTCTGACATCTGGGGGCTTCATGATGACTTTCTAAGACCCTCTCTCTGGAATGAAGAATGCTTTATCAAGCAGTTAAAAGTCTTCCATCTGGTGGTGGTTTTAGTTCTGCAGAAGAGCTCAAAGATACTGCCACGCATGTCCCTTGAGGGGAAGCCGGCCCGCCCGGGCACTGCACTCCTGCCTTCCGACTGCTTCTCCCTTGTCTCTGCATCCCCGCTCCTCTCTATCGACTGTTTGAACTGTGCTTTGGAACTCAGGGAAGGTCATGGAGGCTGAATGAAGCCTGTTTCCTACAAATAAGAAATGGGGGACACAGAAAGGCTTTTGGACCGAGGAGTCCCACAGGGCCCTGCTCAGCTTGGGTACTTAGACTGTGAGATCCTGCTTCCCTTTTCATGTGGGCTGCTAGAAGCTGAGTTAGTGGTGAGCCACGCGGTCAGTTAAAGGGCTTACGGCATGCCTGTCTTGCTATATCTCCTTTTATTGTTAGGCCTGTAAGTCATTTTTAATGGGGGTAGGTTTCAAATGATCGTTGTTTTATCAGTGCATCATATTCTAAATGAACCAAGGGGCCTCTTTTATTACGGACGTTGTATAAGGTAAAAGGATGTACCAGAATACCCACAGAAATACCTCAGCAGTACACAAAGGTGCGGGGTCGACTAGAAGGCAAAAAAGGAAAACCAACAGAGTTTAATAACTAAGATTTTTAAAGTCTACTGTGAAAAAAAGAATACCTTTCGAGTTTCTTGTATAAACTCAGTTTCCTAGACATCACCCCTGAGGATTCTAATGCTTAGGGTGAGGACCAGAAATCCACCTTTCAAAATTGAAAAAAAGGAAAGATAATGATAATCTTGCGTCGGAGTCACTTAATGATCCAATAAATACTGAAGCAACTACTAAGGAACTACTGTGTAGAAAACACTAGTCTAAACACGCTAAAGATAGATGGATAAATTGCCCATTAATAATGCATCAATAACTTCTTAGTCTAATAGGAGAGGGAAGAGTTACACAAAATACAGTTACAGGCAAGGATCAACAGCATTTCACTAAGCATTCTACTGTTTGCAATTGCTACTCTTTGATTATATATAAATGTGCGTGTTTGTGTATTCTTTAATTATCCAAATTAAGATACACAAATTTGAAAGATATATGTTGTTAAGATCCATATTAAGGGAAAAGTGAAGATCAGAGAAAATGAATCCAACCCTGTGGTCCTTTTACGATAAAAATGTTCCCCAAAGGAATTATATATAGGTTCCATTCAGTTCAGTCGCTCAGTCGTGTCCAACTCTTTGCGACCCCATGGACTGCAGCACGCCAGGCCTCCCTGTCCATCACCAGCTCCTGGAGTTTACTCAAACTCATGTCATAAGTTACTCAAACTCATTGAGTTGGTGATGCATTCCAACCATCTTATCCTCTGTCATCCCCTTCTCCTCCTCCTTCTCCTCCTTCTCCTGATCTTTCCCAGCATCAGGGTCTTTTCCAGTGAGTCAGTCCTTCATATCAAGTCACCAAAGTATTGGAGTTTCAGCTTTAGCATCAGTTCTTCCAATGAACACCCAGGACCGATCTCCTTTAGGATGGACTGGTTGGACCTCCTTGCAGTCCAAGGGACTCTCAAGAGTCTTCTCCAACACCACAGTTCAAAAGTATCAGTTCTTCGGTACTCAGCTTTCTTTATAGTCCAACTCTCACATCCATATGTGAGTACTAGAAAAACCATAGCTTTGACTAGATGGACCTTTGTTGGCAAAGTGATGTCTCTACTTTTTAATATGCTGTCTAGGTTGATCATAACTTTCCTTCCAGGGAGCAAGTGTCTTTTAATTTCATGGCTGCAGTCACCATCTGCAGTGATTTTGGAGCCGCCAAAAATAAAGTCTGTCATAGTAGGTAATATACAGGTTGTGTATTACATCATTATGAATAATATTAGATCAAGGTACAAAATATTAATATTGATATTGCTTGAAAATAAAAAGTTAGAAAAAATTTATAATGAAAAAAATGCTTTATGGTAATAGTATGGAATGTTTCCGAGGGTCATTATTCAAGAGATCTGAATGGGGCTTCCCTGGTGGTCCAGTAGTTAAGAATCTGTCTGCCAGTGCAGAGGACACAGGTTCGATACCTGGTCCAGGAGGATTCCATATGCCACAAGGCAACTAAGCCCACGAGCCGCGCCACTCAGCCTGTGTGCCAGAGCCCATGAGCCACGCCACTGAGCCTGCGTGCCGGAGCCCACGAGCCATGCCACTCAGCCTGTGTGCCAGAGCCCATGAGCTGTGCCACTGAGCCTGTGTGCCGGAGCCCCACGAGCGAGCCTCTGTGCCAAGCCCACAAGCCGCGCCACTCAGCTTGCGTGCCGGAGCCTATGAGCCACGCCACTCAGCCTGCGTGCCAAGACTGCCTGAAACCAGTGTCTTCGAGCCAGTGGCCTGCAAGCAGGGACGTGTCCACAGTAAGCCCACACACTGTAGCTGGAGAGTAGCCCCTATTCGCCAGAACTAGAAAAATCTTGCATGCAGCGATGAAGACCCACACAGTCACAGTAGATAAAGAGAGCTAAATGGACAAGTGGCATGGACTTATGAAAAAAATCAAAAGGAGAGCAAAACGTTGAAATTATTAGGGGAAGGCTTTCACTTCTGCTATTTCACACTCTGAGGAGATTCCCTGCAGATTGTTTTCTCTTATATAAAACTAAGGAAGACCTGGTAGGTAAATACTTTTTGTATCAATGAAACCAACTTCCTCCATATTAAACAAATGTTTGTATATAAAATATTTTACATTATTATTTGTAATAACTTCCAGTTCAGTTCAGTTGCGCAGTCATGTCCGACTCTTTGCGACCCCATTCCAAGTCCACTCTAATACAAATTTATGTTTGTTCTCAGGTACGTTTGCCATTTGTATTTGGAACCATGGCCATATCTTTGTTCTTGGTTTTGACACCCATCATCAAGTCTCCTCAGATGTACCATGTCTACGTTATTCTTTTTATCCTCAGTGGACTTTTGTTTTATTTGCCTTTTGTGCATTTTAATTTGGGTTCTACATATTTCAACAAGATAACTTGCTTTTTACAGTTACTACTAAATGTTTCACCTGCTGATGACATTGATGAATATATTTCAACAGGAGGAAATGTACAGAAAAGTCCACCTGCAACTGTGACCAAAAAATAATAAATAAATTATGCATATTTGGCAAATGATTGACTTATTGAAAGCATCTTTCTCTTTCAACTAGAATATTCCTAATACATATACATATTCCTTATGTATATTTGTATACATGCCACATATGTTACACACAACCAGCACGAAATACTTGATGTCCAGAACTTTAACACTTTATCTCTTGTTTGTAACCGAAACCTTACTTCTCCAATAAAGCATGCTGATTCCCAATTTTCAAAGACTGTAGTGGATGTCCCTCTTTCTGCATTAATGTTTCTGAATTTATTATAAATATGTCAGAGTCCACACTCTTTTTTAATTGTCTACTTACTTTTTCCCTAAAGACATTGAGCTCCCCAAAGGTAAGGATTATTCCTTAGCCATTTAAAATGTTTTTAATTATATTTCATTAATTTAAATTTGTATACTCTCTCCCTAAGACAGTGTGTGCATAAAAATAGACAACCTATAAAATAAATATCTGAATGCACAGGCAAGTGAGTGAGTAAGTGAACGGGCTGTCAGTACACATCCCTGTAGAGGGCATCTCCCTTGATAGGCTGTCTCAGTTTCGGTTCTCAGCAGCACCTCAGAAGTGTTCCATTAATGATTATAGCTCTACATTTCAGCGTGACTGAGGCTGGAATGCTATATAGAGATGGTACCAAAGAAGAGTTTACTAGTTCTTATGAAATATTTACTCTTTTTCACCTCCTAACTGACTTCTCTGAAACTGCTTTTGTCAATATGGCCCTACCAGTGTCAACATAAATGTATCCATTTGTATTTATCTCAATGGTCAGTGGGGACCTGACATCACTATTCCAAACATCACTGCAAACCATTCTTAGTGATAGTATTGAAAGGATTAATACAAATGAAAATCAAATCCTAGAGAGGGCAAATAGGTATCAGAGAACCTAGGCTGAGGGGAAAAAAAAAAATAACTATGGGTAATTGAGAACAAAGCTATGTAGAGCATACATACTCGCTTACTACAGGAATGTGTGAGGACCGAATGAACACTTAACAAGACAGAGCCCCTCTCTGCCATTCAAATTTTGTGCGGTTTATGACAAAATGTGTCTGGCAAAGAAACTCACAAATAGAAGGTATCTGAATAGTGTGTAGTCTATAATCTGTTTGAAGGTTGATTCAGATGTTCTAGAATATAGACCTTTGAGTTTAAAATTTGACATTTTCTAATAATAACTAGGGAGTCTGGTTTGTAGGACGCAAGTCAAAGGAAAACCTCACAAATGACAGCTTCTGCAGACTCAAGATAACTTACAGGTACAAGGCTGGTAGACTGCAGGTGGTCACACGGACTCAGGAGAGCCAGCAAGGCATGTCTGGCTGTAAGGAGGACAAGAGAGCTGGGGTATCGGAGGCTCTGCTCTAGGAGACGCCTGATGGCCTGCCACCTCGCATTTCCACGGGAAGGCTGGGAAAGAGCAGAGATGCGACTGTGTAGAAGGACTCTGAGCTTAGCAGTTAAGGTGTCAATCCAGCAGGCATGAGCAAATGCAAAGTAGTACTGACTGCTGCTGCTGCTGCTAAGTCGCTTCAGTCATGTCCGATTCTGTGCGACCCCACAGACGCACCTCCTCCGTCCCTGGGATTCTCCAGGCAAGAACGCTGGAGTGGGTTGCCATTTCCTTCTCCAGTGCATGAAAGTGAAAAGTAGAAGTGAAGTCACTCAGTCTTGTGCAACTCTTCATGACCCCATGGACTGCAGCCCATCAGGCTCCTCCATCCACGGGATTTTCCAGGCAAGAGTACTGGAGTGGGGTGCCATTGCCTTCTCTGATGATTATCACAGATAAACTCAAACATATATTAAAGAAGAAACTATGCTCCTACAAGAAGAAAGAATGTTCCTGCCACACTGAATTTAATAGTGAAAAGAAGTTTATCAAAAGGAGATAGATACATTCTATAGATATAGAAGTAAATGTAGGATTTGTAATGACACTTTAAATTACATTTGTAATTCCATTCTATTTACATAAACATAGAAGGTAAATGTAACATCTATAATTACATTTGCAATTATATTCTATTTATATACATGTAAATAGAAAACTGTAAAGTCATCTTCATTTTTCCAGTTGCAAGGCCCAGATGGCTTGGCGAATCTTACTCCTGTCAATCTCTCACATCCCCACATCTAATTCAAAAATATGTCAAGAGTCCAATCACTTCAGACCTCTAGTGCCAACATTCTTGTCCCTAAGCTTAAATACTTGCTAGTTCTATATACCTGGAGTGGTCATCCTCAGTTCCTTTTCTAATGTGAAGCTCCAATTCCAAAACTACAGGTTATACAATAGATAATCCAGACAGCCAGTTATTACATGCTTAGGAACATCCTTGCATCAGGAATCAGTGATAGAAGCCTCATTTATCTCCAACTGCAATAAGTTCAATTCAGGGCAAAACTTCCCTCAAGGATGCCTATGGTAGAGATACAATTCATATACCATACGACTCCCCCATTTAGAGTGTACAGTTGTATGGTTTTTTTTTTAATTATGACTCTTTAAAACTTGTGGCAAAATGCAGAGAACACAACATGTGCCACTTTGACCACTCTGAAGTGTGCGGTTCAGTGGCAGTAATCACATTCAGAGTATTGTGCAACCGTCAACAGGCATAACTGAATTTTTAAATAATTAACATGTGGAACATTTTAACTTGGGCCTTCAGAGAGATCACAAGATTTTAGAACTCTTCACAAGTTAATCATTTTTAGAACCAAGTTAAGTGCAGTAATAAAATGCTTATGTAAGGACCATGGCTAAATCATGAAAACATGGTGCAGAAGCATCGTGAGAGGAATGTATAAGAGTTAGCAATCCACATGAGATTTCAAAATTATTTCCCAGGATTAAGAAAACAAACAGGGAAAAGGCAAAAGCATGCAGCTCCTAAGGGCAATAGGGTTCTTCCGAGGAAACATTTTAATCTTAAGCGCCACAATAGGGGCAGGAATCTTTGTGTCTCCGAAAGGGGTATTAAAATATTCCTCTCTGAATGTGGCTGTCTCCCTGAGTGTCTGGGCGGCTTGTGCGGTGCTGACTTTGATCTCCGCTCTCAGCCACGCAGAGCTGGGGACGACCTTCCCTAGAAGTGGGGCACAGTATTATTTCCTCAAAAGATCTCTTGGATCCTCCGTTGCTTTCCTCAATCTTTGGATCAAACTATTTACTCATCCCTTAAGGCTAGCTACTGAAAGCCTGTTACTATCTACCTATGCAATTCAGCCTTTCTACGCCGGGTGCCCAGCTCCAGAGCTACCGAAAAGGTGTCTAGCATTGGCTGTTTTGTGGGCTTTGGGACTTCTAAATGCTCGAGGGGTGCAAACTGTGGCTTGGCTTCAAACTGTCAGTACTCTGGCGAAGATGACTGTCCTCTGCTTCATTTGCCTCACTGGGACTGTGCTGTTAGGGATGGGGGGAAAGGAAAATGTGGCCAGGTTCGAGAACGCTTTGGACGCTGAGCTTCCTGACGTCTCACAGATCGCAGAAGCCTTCCTACAAGGATTGTTTGCGTATTCGGGCACGTCCATCCTGAACAGCATGGCAGGTAAGTCTCTTTCTGACATACTTCTGCTGTAGGCCTAAAGCTTTGTCTGCAACCCTCTGGAGAAAGACAATATCCAATTTGTTTCTTTGGGAGAAAGTGAATCGACTCTGCTCTGCTCTACATGCAAGCAGCAGAGTTTAATCATCATTAAGCCTTGGTAGATAATTATCTACATGAAATACTGAGGACCTAGTGCTTTCCTGGTCATCCCGTTTAAACAAACTCGGGAAAAGTTTGCTGGAGAAAAGATCACTCTCCGATTCTACTGTGATTTAGTCTAGCAACTTTTTAAGACATTTTGAGTTAAATATCAATTGTATTAGAAATATGTTACTATAAGGTTAATTTTTAAAAAATGAAGCCATCAGATTTTACACATCCCCTACTGCACTGGTAAAATGCTGCATCCTAATTTTGATTCCACAGTATGTCTTAGAGAACTTTCCATAATAGTTCTTAGTCACCTAACACGTTCTTTCAACGGCTGCATAACACTCCTTAGAATGGCTTTGCTGCACTTTCACAATAGTGGACACTTGAAATGTTTCCCATTCTTCACAATTACGAGGACTGGTGTAATATCAATGCTTCCCTGTTAATATGCGCTGTTGATTCTATAGGGCAGCACTGTTGCCTCTGACGTCACGGCACCAAAAGATTTTGGTAATGCTTGCACAGCTCTCTAGAGTAAACAAAAGAACTAAACAGAAAATAATTCTTTATATTACCTTTTGGTTATAAAAGTATAGGACTATAAAATATTAAGGATATATTAAATACAAAGTTGTATAAAATTCCAAACAAAATCTTTATACAAATTTTTGAAAGAAGATCAATCTTTGAATTACTGAAACTTTTATGTTATTTTTTATGTTTTTTATGTTGGTCAATGAGATGCTTTGTTCACTCATGTAGATTACTAAAATTTAACAGTTGATATGATTCTTAAGTACTTTAACATTTTCTTTTTTAATTGGCAGGTGTAATGTTAAAATTTCTCACTATAAAATTAATGGATTTTTAAATATCAAGGCTTTTCAAATAATGATGAGATCTGAATTTATCTAGCACAAATTAATTATGACACAATCACCTTGCTGCTAGCTTGGCCATTAAAAGTTACCTGAGTGCAAAGTGGAAATCCTGGATATACATAGAGGCAGAGTCTCACAGGTCACTGCTTGTGCATCTGCCTCCTCCAGAGGTCACCTGGTCAGTTGGGGGGGCGGGGAGGGTCGGTTCTGCAAAATTAAATACCCAGATGTTGGAGCACCCCTTCTAAAGAAAAGCATCGCACGGAGGCAAGCAGAGGTGTTCCTGATAGTGATCCTTACCTAAAGACACAGCACAGTGCAGCGGAACACTCATCTCATTCTTCTCCTGCTCCCGGTCTGATTTGTCATCAAACAAGTGAAACCTTGAATTAAGGACAAGAATCTCATAACTGGAGCTGGTCAGAGAAATGTGAGCAACTTCAGGTGACTACGGCTGTGTCTGAAAGTCCAGTGAAATTTCCAGGTCTGCAGAGTAGTAGCGTGTGCTCAGTCACTCAGCCAGGCCTGACTCTCAGAGCACAATGTCGAATGCCAGGCGTGCAGTAATAGGGTCAGAACTTGGGGCCAATTGAACGGGGCTGGCTGTCAGAACCAGCACTTCATTAACTTGCCAAATTTAGAGATCTGGCTTCTTCTGTGTCAAAATAGGGTGATTCTGGCTAGAAAGAACTGGCTCCCGCAGGTTTGGTTCTCAGGGTTTCTGAGCTGTCCCATCCCTGACCGAGTATAAACAGAATAGACAGCTTGCATCTAGATTCTTGTGCCAGGGCCTCCTGAAGGAATAACAGTGAATCCCAAACACCACTAGACATCCTTATATTTAATTCTGAAATAAGGAATTTTATTAGGTCTCCTTGTGGCTCAGCTTGGAGAAGGAAATGGCAACACACTCCAGTACTCTTGCTAGAGAATCCCGTGGGCAGAGGAGTCTGGTGGGCTGCTGTCCATGGGATCGCACAGAGTCAGACACCACTGAAGCGACTTAGCAGCAGCAGCGTGGCTCAGCTGGTAAAGAATCTGCCTGCAGTGCAGGAGACCTGGGTTCGATCCTTGGAAACAGAAAATCCCCTGGAGAAGGGAAGGGCTGCCCACTCCAGCATTCTGGCCTGGAGAATTCCATGGAGTCTATAGTCCATGGGGTTGCAGAGTCGGACACGGCTGAGTGACTTTCACTTCCATTAGGTCTCAAAGCCACCAGTGCAGCCATCTCAGTAGCAGGTCTGACAATATTCAAAGAAGTCTCTAGTGATGTAGAGAATTGTTGGACTTGAGTTCTAGCCACGCAACTACAAAAGGACAAAAGGTCTCTGCTTCTATAACGTGACTTGTGTGACTTCTGCAAGGAACAATCCTTGCAAGGAACCATGATATGCTGTTTAGAAAATCAGGATTACACAAAACACATTAGTATTGGGAGGAATTTAAGAGAGCCTCAGATTTCATAATCTGCCCAGCATTGCCATTGTTGGTGAACGGAATTTAGGGAGAGAAATAGATAGCTGCAGTTTTGGGTGACCCTTAGAGAAAGCTGCAGTAATAATGACCCCACTAGCTTAGATTTGCACCCACTTCTCTTCCAAAGCCCTGAAAGCGGACTTGAGAAGTCTAGTTCCCCAGTGCTGCACACAAGGTTGCCCAAAACAAATCCACTTTTGGCCAGAGCAACACGCTGATTGGCTGCCTATTAGAGGAACTTTCCAGAGACAGAATACACACACGTACTTGGAAACCCTTCTCCTGACATTGAGCATGTTGCAAAATACAGTAATTCCCCCTTATCCACGGCGGGTTCGTTCTAAGACCCCCAGTGGCTGCCTGAAACCATAGATAATACTGAATCCTATATATACTATGCTTTTTCCTATTCCAACAACACATATATAGCCTGGACCCTAGAAAAAGGGGTGATTCTCATCCTGGGAAGGACAAGCAGGATGACATGCGATTTCACCATAATACTCAGAATGGCATGTGATTTAAATTTTCTGAATTGTTTACTTCTGGAATGTTCCATTTAATACTTTCAGATCATGGTTAACTGCACGTAAATGAAACCATGGATCATGAAACTGTGGCTGTGGGGGGTGGGGTGCTGTATGTCAGTTTCAGAGGGAACAGAGGACTTCCTGAGGACTGGTGAGCCTGAAGCACCCATTCTCTTGCTAAGATGGAAATCTATGATAGACTTCCTTCACCCTCAAGATTCCATGTTGGTTCTCCAGAAACTGAAGTTGTACACACGTGGAAGAAAAAAAAGGCTCAATAGGCCTAATCTTCCTTCCCTTTATGGGAGACCAAGCAGGAAGTCTAGCAGGCAGATCCCCTCTCCATGGTTGCAAATCAGAGGTCCTGGTCTCAGCTCACACTGAAGACAGGAATAAGGCAGGACACACAACCTAACAAGTCTACTACTTCCCTGGACATACTTAAAATTTGAAAATACTCCCAGGTCCTGAGGATCTGAGCAAAGTTGTGATCTGTTTGGGAGGACAAGGAATTTTCCACATTAAAAACAGCCAGGCTGAACCAAGAGACAGTATTCCCAAAGGACTCTTTATAAAGGATGCTGTTTATCTGAACTATGGTGGGGAAAAGGTAGGACGAAGAAGAAAGAACTGTTACATTGGCACAGGTTAAATTTTTCTTATCTTTTACTCTTCCCTTCTTAAAGAAAAGAATAAAATCCATATTAGATGTTAATGTGAGTTTTAGAACTTCCCAAAGTTGGAGTTAAAATTATTAGTCAATTTTCTTACAGTGTACATTCAAAAATCATAAGTTTTCACAAACCATTAACTTATAAATAATCATATACATATATAAAACTAAATATTTTACATAAAGTTCACTTTTTCTTGTTTTTTATTAAGTGGTTGACTAATATATTGAAAATATTAAATTTCACTAAAGGATATAACCTCATTCTTTTAAACTCTTTCAACTGTGTGTTAAAATGTATTTAATTTTTAAGCTTTTTAAATGTCTGACTTGAAAAATCTTTCTAATCTCATATCCCGTAATGCTAAAACATTGCCTCATATAAGATGAATTTTATTTCCTTAAACACTTAAATATGGTTTATAAACTTAATGTCTCCTACACTTGCAACTTTAAATCGTACATCTGAAAATTCATTTACATTTCAAATCTAAGTAACAAGGCTGTTCTTTGAGATGATCTCACATGTCAGATTCTCATAAAAATTAGACACTGGCACAATTCGTATAATTTAGCAGAAAATAAATGGTGTCAGGGGCTGATCATTGTTGTACTTAATTTGAAACATTCCCATCTTATATTGGGTTAATGCGAAGCAAAGGCTGAGATGGGGATCCTTGTGGCAGCACTCTGTTGAGGACCTGACTCCTAGAAACAGCCATGAGGCGTGAAGGAAGCAGGACAAGGAAGGGAGAGTTGCTGAGCAGACATGGTTTCAGCTGAAGTCTAGCCTCAGCCAGATCCTACAAGAGCCACACTGCCCAGCCTGGTAGTCACCAGCCTTATTGAGCCAGTGAGCGTCTGAAATGTAGTCAAACCGAGGTGCTCCACAGACGTAAAATACACACCAGAAATCAAAATCTTGAAAAACACATTGTCCATTGTCCAGAGCTCATTAATTTTTTACAAATGTTACATACTGCAATGATGAAATTTTGGATGTTTGGGGATAAATATATATTATTAATTCCATTTCACCTGTTTTTCTCTTATGTAGCCACTAGAAATTTTAAAATACATAAATGGCTCACAGTACATTTTGATTAGACAGTACTGCTAGAGTAGGAAAAATACAAAACGTTCCCAAGCAGTGGCCTTAGGGATGGACTTTTGTACCTTTTATCAGTTAATCAACTACTGGGGGCTGCCTCTGAGGGGAGAGTAGTAAACTTGTAGGTTTTTCTAAGCACGCCAGCTTACCCATCCCTGCAGAGCCACCCAAGGCCAAGGGCAAATCTCAGGAGAAGGGGTCAGCTGTGGGGCGCCAGCAGCCGTTGCTCCCCGAAGCTGGACGAGGGGAGCACCACCCTGCCGTGTTATGAGTGGCTGCTCACACCAGGGCTCGGGGTCACTCTCCGGCGACTGAAGCTGCTGGGGGGAGATGCCAGCGCACAGTCACTCACGCTGCCCGGACTCCAGACAGAACACGGATCCGAGCACGTCAGGTCGCATATGCACAGACTGGGTCCGTCGCCCCGTTGCTACGGTAGTAGGGGACCCCGAGAGCTCACAAGTCACTAACACTGATTTCATATCACCATCTCCTAATTTCTTCCCAATCGGAATTTGGGTGGACAGACTCTTCTACATGGCTTACAACAAATTTCCTTCACCACTTGAGTAGATTCAAGCGATCTCTTGATTGCCTAGCGGGCTCTGAATTGTTTTCCTCTTATTGTTTCATTCATATTCCATAAGATGAATTCCATTCACACTTAAGCCTAGGTAAAGAAAAGCTTGCTTGGGAGAAATAAGGAACTTCCTCAGAGGTCCATTTGCTTGAAGGAAAGAGATGACAAGAGAACTACTACTTCTGAAAAAAGGGGGAAAAAATGACATATCTCAGGTGGGATGAAGAGACAGGCTACATACTAAACAGTCTTTAACAACTGTATATTTTTTATTTGCACAGATCTGTGAACTGGCAATCTTTGTTGCCAACTGCAAAGCCTGTTTCCCAAGATCCAACAACTAGTGAGGGTCAGGGCCAGGTTCAAGCCCCGAGCCCTCTAGCTCCAGAGCCTATGTTCTTAACTACTTCCCTGAACTTCCTTTTTAAGAAAAACAGTATGATGTCTAGGAATTTTGAGATAATATGCCAGTTTCCAGAATTCACTGTTGATGCGGTGTCTCCTCCCCTGAGATAAAAAGTGAAAGTGAAGTGGCTCAATGACTCTTTGAGACCCCCTGGGCTGTAGCCTACCAGGCTACTCTGTCCATGGGATTTTCCAGGCAATAGTCCTGGAGTGGATTGCCATTTCCTTCTCCAGGGGATCTTCCCAACCCAGGGATCGAACCCGGGTCTCCCACATCTGTCTGAGCCACCAGATAAGTCCCCTGAGATAAGCCCCTGCAATTGACAAAAACTAACATTGTTAGGTGATTTGAGCTCATCCCTGCTATTGGTTTGAAAACATTATTATGTATCAGAGCTCAAAGATTTTCCCAACTAAGGACTTCTATCCAAGAAGTTGGGAGTAAGTGTCAAAATGAACTCTGCACCTTCTGTCCAAGAAACCCATCACTCCAAGGTCCAAGAGATCTGGCTACACCCAGGCTGGAGGGCACAGTAGTTACTGTCTGGTGTCAGATTAAACGGTTTCAAATCCTTCCCTCACCACTTAGTTGCTGTGTGACCTGGGGCAAGTCTCTTAACGTCTCTGAGACCTTGCAGTTTCCTCTGTGTTGGAAATGCAGACACGGCCCAATATGTCCTTAGCGCCATGGGGGGTATTCAGTACCACACTGTGGAAGCCTCTGTGACAGGCAGAGACAGAAAAGTGCTCACAAAAAGTTGCTGGGGTGAGGTCAGGGAGGGGAGTTGTTTTCCTTCTGCACCTACTGTTTTGCATAGAAGGCTCCCTACTGGGATCTTCAAGTATCTCCCTCCCTCCCTTCCCTTAGGTCTTCCCTCAAATGTCATTTCTCGAGTCTCATTTAATGCAAACTTTCTCCCCTACTCTGCTCTCACCTCTGTTTCATTTCTTTCTCTCTTTTACTGAGGCATAGTTGACTTACAGTATTGTAGAAGTTTCAGGTGTACAACAGAATGATTCACGGGTTTTAAAGGTTATACTCTATAGTTATAAAATATTGGCTACATTCCATGTGCTGTACAATATATCCTTAGAGCTTATCATTTTGTACACAGTAGCTTGTACTATATAGTCTTTTCCATCACTGTAAACCCATAATCATGAAATGACTGGGATAATTGGGTTTTTAGTATAAGATGGTGAGAAATCCAAGCTTTCAGGCAAAACTTGCACAGGACCAACGTAGAAACAGTCAAGCAGATGAGGAAACAATGGATATATGAGTAATACTTTTTCATACATTTTATCACAAAGTCTTCAAAAGTCTCATAATATGTCCTTTTCTGATGAGTTTATTTGTGTTTTTAGGAGAGATAAAAAATCCCGGTAAGAACATTCCCAAGTCTCTGATGACTGGCATTCCCATGGTGGCTGTGGTTTACTTACTGGCTAACGTATCCTACCTGGCAGTTTTGACTCCCAAGGAAATCGTCTCTGCAGGTATGAACGTATCTAGACAAAGAGGAAATAGTCACTGCTGTCTATTCTGAATAAACAAGGACTCCTACGTACTACTGATTTGTTCAGCACACCTGTAAGAGTACAAATGTAATGGGTTCCTGCTTTGGTTTTTCTAAGGAAAGGAAAAATAATCATGTAAAAATCTATAAAAGATGAGTACATGCTAAAAGACCAAAATCAAAGGGTAGAAGACTGTGAAACAGTAAGAACTGGAAAGAGAAAGAGGAGAAGGAGAGAAAGAGAAGGAGGGACACAGAGGAGAGAGAGGAAAAAGAGAAGGAGGGACACAGAAGAGAGAGGAAAGAGAAACAGGAGCCAGCAAGGCAAAAGGGCGAAGAAGCAACACTGGTAAGAGACGCTCCACTCTTTAGGGTGCACCCAGGTAACCACCCTCAGAACAGTCATTTGGAACAGGCAGGATCGTCTTCTTTTTTCAGATGAGGAAACTGCAGTGCCTGGGAGTTAAGTAATGAACAAGCTTAATAAGATTCAAAAGCAGGTTTCAGTCATGCTCTTCTCATGATAAAAGATTGCTTCTTGTCCAGGTTATTGCTAGCAATGGGTTGTAAATCTGGACAGCAGTTTACAAGATCTGACCTTCAAAAAATATATTCTTCCCAATTCTACCAAGTATGGTGCTCAAAGCTGCCCAGCTCATAATTGAAAAAGACAAACTCAAATCCATGTTAACTCCAAAACCCATGTTCTCAATCAACATACTAAAGTATGTCAGTATAAGCAAATGAAATCAAAACAAAGCAAGCAATCGTATGAATACATATTAATAGACATCAGGTGATAAATTTTATTAATGCATATTATTTTATAACATACACACATAGACATGACTAAATGGAAATATAATAAAAAGATAGTAGTAAATGGTGCCATCTGAATGGTAAGATTATAAATTTTTATTTCTTTTTGTATACTGTTCATATTTTCCACAATTAGCATCTTATACTTAGGATCAGAAAAAAATCATTTTTCTAATACTCAGTACAGTTCAGTCGCTCAGTCATGTCCGACTCTTTGCGACCCCATGAATAGCAGCACGCCAGGCCTCCCTGTCCATCACCATCTCCCAGAGTTCACCCAGACTCACGTCCATAGAGTCAGTGATGCCATCCAGCCATCTCATCCTCGGTCGTCCCCTTCTCCTCCTGCCCCCAATCCCTCCCAGCATCAAAGTCTTTTCCAATGAGTCAGTTCTTCACATGAGGTGGCCAAAGTACTGGAGTTTCAGCTTTAGCATCATTCCTTCCAAAGAAA
>SJYQ01002230.1:1548120-1562686 GCA_006410935.1 Redunca redunca
ACTCAGCCTTCTTCACAGTCCAACTCTCACATCCATACATGACTACTGGAAAAACCATAGCCTTGACTAGACGGAACTTAGTTGGCAAAGTAATGTCTCTGCTTTTGAATATGCTGTCTAGGTTGCTCATAGCTTTTCTTCCAGGGAGTAAGCGTCTTTTAATTTCATGGCTGCAGTCACATCTGCAGTGATTTTGGAGCCCCCCAAAATAAAGTCTGACACTGTTTCCACTGTTTCCCCATCTATTTCCCATGAAGTGATGGGACCGGATGCCATGATCTTCATTTTCTGAATGTTGAGCTTTAAGCCAACTTTTTCACTTTCCTCTTTTATTTTCATCAAGAGGCTTTTTAGTTCCTCTTCACTTTCTGCCATAAGGGTGGTGTCATCTGCATATCTGAGGTTTCTAATACTAGGTAATTATATTTCCACAGAATTAACTGATGATTTTTAATGACAACATTGGGTCTTTTCCCCAAAAAATGTTAAACTATGTTCGTTTTACTTTAAAAAGGCAAAGTAGTGTTTGAAATATATTGGAAAAATTCCCCCAAATTTTAATTTTTTAAAAATAGTTTTTCCTGAAAGAAGTTTGGTTATCTAGAAAATTCACTTATTGAGAGTGATTAGCTCTTCAAATATTCTCGATAAAGGCCAAATAATACATCAACAACAAATGCAGGCTACAAAAATGCTGTACATATAGACAGGCACAGGGGCTTATGACCACGTGCACTGTGTGTGGTCATGGAGGAGCTGATGATGTCACTCCAGCGACCTGAATCCCCTGTCCTGGGTGTGCCCTCGAGGCAGAGGTCACAAAGGATCAGTCTTCATCTGCACTCAAAGCCTTCTCCAAAGCCAGAAGCTTTGAAATTCATTAAAAAAAAAAAAGCTCTACATGGCTCAAAAACACCAAAAGATGTATTTCTGCATCTTCTCGGAGACTAGTCTAAAAATGGTGTGTTGATTCTAAAAGAAAAAGAGAAATACAAATTTTTAAAAGTAAACAAAAACATGCTCCTTGCGACAATTTGGTCTCACAGAAATACAGTAACATGCTGAAGAAGAGTTCTTTTAACTATTAAACTGAAGGGGAGAGCTGTAATTTGCCTTTCACCCCACTTCCAAGCCAGGCTGCCAGTTCTGTGGAGACCCACCTCACTCACATCTCTTCGGGTGTTCTTTCCTCTTCTTTCCCACACCCAGGGCCCAGGCCCCTATCTTCCTCACTTCATTCACAGCAACAACCTCCAAATTTACACCCTCGCCTCTAACTGTCTTCTTCCATCCAGCCTCCACTCAATCTCAAGAAATAATTCTCTGATGGGCTCCCCCCGTGGCTCAGACAGTGAAGAACCTGCCGGCATGAAGAAGACCTGGGTTCAGTCCTGGGTTGGGAAGATCCCCAGGAGAAGGGAATGGCTACCCACTCCAGTACTCTTGCCTGAAGAATCCCGAGGAGAGAGGAGCCTGGAGGGCTACAGTCCATGGGGTCGCAAAGCGTGGGGCTCTGTAAAGCACAAAGATAATCCTGTCACCTCCCTGCTTAAGTGTTCCGCCATCTGTTTTCTTACGTCTCCTCCTAAGTGCACTCTCACCCCATCATCACCTTCCTTCAGACCAAGTGTCAGCTTCTAAGCTGACCATGGCAGGTTCTCCAAGATCTAACTGAAGCCTAACTTTCCATCCTCATCTCCTGCCTCTGTGCACACATACACCCTCGCCACACAACAGCCTTTCCAAACAGCTTACTGTTTCCAGAACAGATACTCTCTGCCTCCCCAACAGTGTCATCTCACCCCACCTCAGCCTGATTGAGATGCCTACCTCCTGCCTGATGTCCCACTGATTGGACTGATTCTAAGTTCAATACACTTGGGCTTCCCTGGTGGCTCGGATAGTAAAGCATGTGCCTGCAGTGAAGGAGACTTGCATTCGATCCCTGGGTTGGGAAGATCCCTTGGAGAAGGGAATACCCACTCCAGTATTCTTGCCTAGACAATTTCATGGACAGAGGAGCCTGGCCAGCTACCATCCATTGGGTCACAGAGTCAGACAAAACTGAGTGACTAACACTCACTTTACTTTCACTTCAATACACTTTGAGCCCTGAAAAGTGCCTCCCAAATCTTATGCACAAGCTAGTCTTAGAAGGTTTGAAATGCAGGGGCAAACTACCCCTTCCAATGCATTCTACTGTCCAGAACAGACCACAAGGTCAAACTGTATTCAAGAATTAGTAAAGAGACTCCCTTTCTTAGAATAAGCTACAAGATTTATTACAAAGGGTATGTATGCAGGAGGAAGTGAATAATTATTGCTACAATTTCAATCAAAATCAAAATTGACCATTTTGAAATTTTTCTAAAATTTTTGTAGATGCTGTTGCTCTCACCTGGACAGACAAAATAATGCCTTCTATGCAGTGGGCCATTTCTTTTGGAATTTCAACCTCAGTATTTAGCTCCATGTGCTGCACAGTGCTTTCGGCATCAAGGATGATCTACACGGCAAGCCAAGAGGGACAGCTGCCTTTGATCTTCTCAATGCTCAATAACCACTCCTGTCCAACCATGGCTGTTAGCCAGATAATCATCTTAACTTCCATTGTTATTATTACCTCAGATTTAATCAATTTAATAAGATATTCAGGACTAGCATTATGGTTTTTAAGAGGGCTACATATGATAGGTTTACTTAAACTAAGGTACCAGGAACCCAACCTACCTAGACCTTACAAGGTAAATCAAGTCTAAAAACTTAATATTTAACTTCTCTTTTTAAGAATATAATTTGTATTCTATATTGTTAGTGTTACTCACTCAGTTGTGTCTGACTTTTTGCAACCACATGGACTGCAGCCTGCCAGGCTCCTCTGTCCATGGGATTTCCCAAGCAAGAATACTGGAGTGGGTTGCCATTTCCTTCTCCAGGGGATCTTCCCAACCCAGGAATTGAACCCAGGTCTCCAGAAATGCATGTGGATTCTTTACCATCTGAGGGACCAGGGAAGCCTTTTTTATTCTATATGGGATGCTTCTAACCAATCATGAGTCAAACTTTGAAACATCTGAACCAGACCTCCATTTCTCAGCTTAGTAATGTGTAATTAACTGACTCATTGGAAAAGACCCTGATGCTGGGAAAGACTGAAGGAGGAAGGAGAAGGGGACGACAGAGGATGAAATGGTTGGCTGGCATCACCGACTCAATGGACATGAGTCTGAGTAAACTCCGGGAGTTGGTGATGGACAGGGAAGCCTGGCGTGCTGCGGTTCATGGGGTCACAAAGAGTCGGACAAGACTGAGCGACTGAACTGAACTGAATGTGTAATTGGCCGTATGGGGTGCAATTGGTTTGATTTTTCTAGAGTATAATGTCGAAACTGATTCTCTATGAGGAAGATAAATGTTATCCTTTTCATCATCTTTCAGGAGTTAGGCAATAACACTTTCAGGGGAAGAATCCTGGCCCTGTTCAAAAGCATCCCCTCAGTCCATGACCCAATGTCAACACTTGTCAACCCATGACCCATGACATGGCATTCTCTTCTTGAGTATGTCCTTGAAGGGTCTTCATTTTATCCAATAAGATGGTAATCTAAGCCTCAGTTTAGTTGATTCTAAAAATTTAGAACCTGAACTTAACTAACAAAATGGAACCACCATCCTCTAGGTAATGTCGACAGAGCTACTGTAGGTTCCTAAAGTGTCTCTGTGCAAAAAGTAAAAAAAACACCCCTGCTTCTAGGCAGACACAGCTCCATGCCCAGACACAGAGCCTGGTGAGCAGAGCACGAGCTAGAATCAGCTCCTGTTGCCCCCTCAGAGGGGTATGCCTGGATGAGTAATGAACTACCTGAGCAACCATACGCTTCCCAGGTGGCACGGTGGTCAAGAATCCGCCTGCCAGTGCAGCAGATGTGGGTTAGATCCCTTGGTCAGGGAGATCCCTGGGAGTAGAAACGGCTACTCACTCCAGTAATCTTGGCTGGAGAATTCCACAGACAGAGAAGCCTGGCTGGTCACAAAGAGCTGGACACGACTGAGCGACTACGCATGCATGCAAGCAACCATATGCAGAAGAAACAAAATCAAATTCTCATTTGAAAAACAGAGACCATCCTGACAGTAGTGGAGGAAGTGCATTGGAAGGAGGCGTGAGCGCGACCTCTTCAGGCCAGACAGCTGGCGTAGATTTTCTTAGTTCTCCTCCACTCACCTTCAGGAAGATCGTGGAGCTCAGAGACCGGGTAAAAGCACCCTAGTGGGAAGGATCAGGGATGGGCTTTAAACCACACATTGTAACTTCAGAAACCGAAATTTTGTTATATTTACTGAAAAGATAGTGATGAATTCTGCATTCTATAAAAGATCCACTGAGGAAATTTTCTCTGATTTTAGCATCAGGAATACTTGGGCCTCTTCTAAACAATGGTTTAGCCCATGCCTTTTGGTGGCCTGCTTCCAAAATCTATATGGGGCTACACGGCATGCATTTTGTGAGCCAAATTCATTCCTTACCCATATTTATTTCCCTCATTTCTCTTTCTTATTTTCATTTAGTTTGCCTTGGTATAAAATAAGCCATACCTTGCTACAATGTAAATCCTAAAAGGTACCAACAGTCTCTGTAATATTTTGCTTTGTTTTGTTTCTTGACTGTGCTGGGTCTTCACTGCAGGGCCTGGGCTTTCTCCAGGTGCCACGTGCTGGCTTACATCCCCTGGCATGTGGGATCTTAATTCCCGGACCAGTGACCAAACCCACATGCCCTGCACTGGAAAGTGGATTCTTAAAACCTCTGGACTGCCAGAGAGGTCCCCAAGTAGTCTTTGTTTTACTCTTTAATTGTGTTATAATGCTAATCCTGTGGTCAATATAGTTAAGATACTTGCTGATTGTAGAGACTGTATGGAAAATAAGATGATAGTCCCTTATTTCATGCCACTGACCGTAAACCCCCTTGAGCATGTTTACTGAAATCTGAATTCCCAGACTCACCCCAGGGGTTCTGACTTACTAGATCTTGGTCAGACCTTAGGAATCTGTATATTTATCAATTATCTTCGGGATTCTTATGCAGAGAGGTTGACTGACGCTATTTTACAAAACACTAGTTTAGACAATCTTGACTTTCTCCCCCCACAAAATAGATCCCTCTTGGCCATGCTTCATGTTGAAAAGAGTGAACAATATCTTGGATTTTAGTCATCCATTTATTCCACAAATATGCAGTGACTACCTGCTGTGTTTCAGTTACTTTACTAGGCACTTCAGAAAAATAAAGATGAATCTTTTCATTAAGAATCTTCTTAGTCCCATAGAAGAGTAAGAAGTGTATACAAATTATTTTTATAAAGTTAATTAAGAAATGTTATTTTCTTGAGCACATTCTACTGAAGTACACTGTATGCAATTCTGACAAAGACTTTAGAAGACCAGAAAAAACTCATTTTGCAAATGGGTCTAAGAGGAACCTTTAAAAAAAAAAAAAAACTCAGACTTTAAATGGTGTGTGTTTGTGTTTAGTCACTCAGTTGTGTCTGACTCTACAACCTCATGGACTGTAGCCCACCAGCCTCCTCTGTCCAAGGCAAGAATTTGAGGCAAGAATACTGGAGTGAGTTGCCATTTCCTTCTTCACACAAAACACACATATTTCACTAATATTTGATTGAAAACCCCTGAACATATTTATCCCTTAGCACCTGCTGACCCACCACGTCCTTCCTTCAGGGATTGGGGGGTGGGGTGGGGCCCTGAGGATCTCACTATGCAGTGTTTGGGGTCTCCTTGGGGAGACCACCAAAGAGACTTGGGTAGCCACCTGCGGGCTGTTGTCTGCAAATGGGTCTGAAGATCAGATTAAGCAGGTAGACCAGTTACACTGCTAGATTCTGGCACTGAACTCCGTGGAAAAGAACCTTGTTTATCCATTTTAAATATCTCTGGAGAAGGAAATAGCAACCCACGCCAGTATTCTTGCCTGGGAAATGTCATAACGGACAGAGGGGCCCGGCGAGCTATAGCCCCATGAGGTTACAGGGTCAAACACAGCTTAGCAGCTAAACACCAACAACAACAGTCCACAGCACAGCACGTGCCGTTTAGAACTGCAGTGACGACGCCTCAAAAGAATGAGCAATTCAAACACCAGGGGTTACACTTCTAACCAAACTTTTCTGAGTCCAGCGTTCCTGCCACTTCGATTACTTGATGCTGCGCTGAGAAAGACTGGCACATACCCCATTAAAGAGGCATTATAAGCAAATATTACAGTTACGACTTGACTGGGTTTCCATATTCCCAAAAGTAGAAGTGCTTCAATGACTAATACTAGGATGACACAGCTAATTTTTATCTGTCATGATGATGCTTAAATGTATTTTTTCTACACTTGAAAATAAAGCACTAATCTTAGTAAATAAATGACAATATCTGATGGCTAGAGTAGGCATTCTTGATAAGTATAAAATGAATAAAATTAAATAGTTTTACTTTTTTCCATTCAGTCTGCTTTTGATTTACATTTTATAATGTAATACTGATACTCTCCCTCTAAATATATTTGAAAATATATTTGTAGTTTTCTCTCTGGTGTTTGGAAACACTTGCTCCAAAAGAAAGAGATTTTTCTCATGTTGTTTATAGAAACTTTTAGAAAATGTCATCACTAATCTTAAGTTTTTTTTTTTTTTACTTTCAGGTGTCTTTGCCACTTATATTTGGGTCCATAGCTATATCTTTGTTTCTGATTTTGACGCCTTTGATCAAAACTCCTAAAATGGAGCATGTCTACGGGCTTATCTTTATATTCGGTGGACTCTTGTGTTACTGGATTCATGTTCATCTTAATCAACATTCTGTGTATTTTGTCAAAGTCACCTGTTATTTACAATTACTGTTTAATGTTTCACCACCTGAAGACCGCATTTCAACAGAAAAAAGTGATCTTAAAGAAATCTTTTTGTAAATAAGAAATTTTGCAATGTAAAATTTTTAGTGAATGAATACATTTTTAAAGGTAAATTCTGTTTTAAACTATGCACTCATAAACACAAAGCCTTCTACCTCCTGCCCAGTTCCCAGCTACAAATATCCGATTTACCTCCAACTCAGTTATGTACTCAGATTCTTTACAGTTCAAATTATTTTCCTTGTAATTGAAGCTTTAGCTCCCTAATGTCCAATATGTTTCTCACTACATTTTCCTGGTCAGAAATTTTAAATGAATGCATGCACACACAAACACACACAAAGTTAAAAGGGCATACTATGACTTAATCACTTAATTACTGCCTGTTTCCATGTGTAGAAAATATTATAATGCTGTATGCCTGAAATATTATCATATTGTATACCTGAAACTAATAAAATGTTGTATGTCAATTATATATCAATAAAATAAATAAATAAGCAAGCAAAATAAAAACAAAACAAAGAATCATTGCCAGAAAGAGAAGTTCGTTGGTGAACAGTGCTTAGTGTATAGCAGCCAGTTAATATCTGTTGAATGAATGTAAGGTGTATCTGCAAACCTAACAGAAAATATTATAAATCTGAAATTTATATTAATAAATATTATTGCTTCCTACTCACTGGTCTAAACTCTTCATAGTGATACCAATTAAAAGCAAATATTTTAATTTTAGGCCTCTGTGTTTAGCCTTTGTAAAGCAGGAAACGCTAAATCATGGCCCTCAAACATATGTCTGTGTCAATTAAGTTCATAACTAGTAAGAGAAGTTTGTCAAAATGTTTCCCAAATTCTGTGGGATCCTAAAATCAATGCATTAAGTGGCATTGAAAGGGGAAGAAAAGACCCTAACAACACTAAAGCTTCTCAAGTCCAATAATACTGAATTGACCATGACTTTATCTTTTTTACCGTGGCTCAGACAGTAAAGCGTCTGCCTGCAGTGCGGGAGACCTGGGTTCGATCCTTGGGTCGGGAAGATCCCCTGGAGAAGGAAATGGGAACCCACTCCAGTACTATTGCCTGGAAAATCCCATAGACAGAGGAGCTAGGCTATACTCCATGAGGTCTCAAAGAGTCAGACACGACTGAGCGACTTCACGTTCACTTTATCTTACTCTATTTCTAGTGTAAACAAAAATAAAACATTATTTTTTTTAAATGGGGACAGTGACGTGAAAACTTGTTAAAGACTTTGAAATTCGGATGAGGGGAGGATTACTGGATATCCGGTAAAGTGCACCTTTCTGAGTTATTTGCACCTTTTATTGTCTTTAACCTATTTTTAAACATTGTTAAGTTGCAGAATGGGCATCCTGGATGGCTCAGTGGTAAAGAGTCGGCCTGCCAATGCCTGCAGCCTGTGCTAGCACACACAAGCCTTACTGGGGCAATACTGTGCTTTGCAAGACACTTTCCAGAGGCCACAGCAAGTCACCATCCAGGCAGATGAGAAAGTAAGAAAATTCCTGGGAGGAAGAAGAATCTGGCAGGGGGCTTGCCTGTCTAGAGGGCGTCACTCAGCAGCACAGCAGGCAGTCTCTGGGTCAAAGCCAGGGCAGCAGTGATGGGGGGTCTTCGTTGCGCTGAGCTTATCTTCAGTCCAGTTCAATTCAGTTCAGTCGCTCAGTTTTGTCCGACTCTTTGCAACCCCATGAATTGCAGCACGCCAGGCCTCCCTGTCCATCACCAACTCCCAGAGTTAAACTCATGTCCATCGTCCATCGAATCGGTGATGCCATCCAGCCATCTCATCCTCTGTCGTCCCCTTCTCCTCCTGCCCCCAATCCCTCCCAGCATCAGAGTCTTTTCCAATGAGTCAACTCTTTGCATGAGGTGGCCAAAGTACTGGAGTTTCAGCTTTAGCATCATTCCTTCCAAAGAACACCCAGGGCTGATCTCCTTTAGAATGGACTGGTTGGATCTCCTTGCAGTCCAAGGGACTCTCAAGAGTCTTCTCCAACACTTGTGGCTAACAGATGAGCTGTGCAGTTTCAAGGGGCATGCAAAGCAGGCACGTTCTAAATGGTTAAACATATCCTTTCTTGGGCTTTGCGTTAAGCAATCGAATGTTTAGAAACTTGAGTTTGGTGCCTGCTGGCTTTAGGGCTCATGGGTCTCAGCCTGCTGTGAGGAACCAAACAACCTAGAACCCAATATGCAAGGGTCACCTTTGGCTCCTTCATATAACGTGGGTGAAATGGACAAAACATCAGCACGCCTTAATTTCTCTGTGGCTGATCCTGCCACCAAATTAGGGCAGGAATAAATGTTTGAATTAATGAATAAATACACATTGGCTAAATTAGCACATACATATTAGGGGAAGAGTAGTAGCCCTACTACTAAATTTAATAAATTTAATACTAGACTGGTTTGCATATATCCTCAGGGCCAATAAACATATTCTAATTAATCCTAACTGTGGAGTAATTAGCTCTAATATGTGAGAAAATCAGTGGGTATGTCACATATATTATCTCATTCAATACTATGGAGGTGATCCTACAATATTAAAGTGTTATCCTCATTTCATGGATGATGAAATGTGGATTCTTTAAAAAAAAAAAATCACAAATTGCTGAAAACCATGCTGCAGGTAAATGGCAGAGTGGAATTCAAACCTCTGCTGACTTGAATGCAAAGCTTACATTCTTTCCTTTAAACTACAACTTCTTCCCTAGATACTCATCTACAAAGGACTATTTCAGAGTTAAATAATATCATTGCTATACCTCCGGAGCAGACGTCTCCACTCAGAACTTTTGAAACTTCCTTTCTTAATTACCCGTGACTAACTTTTTCAGTAGCCTAAGTCATTTAAAAAATAATAATAATTAACATGAAACACATTTTAACTCTGGCCTTCAAAGAGGTCACAATATCCCATAACAATTCGCAAGTCAATCTTTTTTTAAACCAATTCAGTCAGTCAGTTCAGTCGCTCAGTCGTGTCCAATTCTTTGCAACCCCATGAACTGCAGCATGCCAGGCCTCCCTGTCCATCACCAACTCCCGAAGTTCACCCAAACCCATGTCCACTGAGTCAGTGATGCCATCCTACCATCTCATCCTCTGTCATCCCTTTCTTCTCCTGCCCTCAATCTTTCCCAGCATCAGGGTCTTTTCAAATGAGTCAGCTTTTCACATCGGGTGGCCAAAGAATTGGAGTTTCAGCTTCAACATGAGTCCTTCCAATGAACACCCAGGACTGATCTCCTTTAGGATGGACTGGTTGGATCCCCTTGCAGTGGGGACTCTCAAGAGTCTTCTCCAACACCACAGTTCAAAAGCATCAATTCTTCTGTTCTCAGCTTTCTTCACAGTCCAACTCTCACATCCATACATGACTACTGGAAAAGCTATGGCCTTCAGTAGACAGACATTCTTTGGCAAAGTAACGTCTCTCCTTTTGAATATGCTTTCTAGGTTGGTCATAAGTTTCCTTCCAAGGAGTAAGCGTCTTTTAATTTCATGGCCACAATCACCATCTGCAGTGATTTTGGAGCCCAGAAAAATAAAGTCAGCCACTGTTTTCACTGTTTCCCCATTATTTGCCATGAAGTAAGGTTTAGTAATAAAATACTTGTGGAAGGATGAGATGGTTAAATTAAGGGAATGTCACTGTTTGGGCTGCCTTCCAGGAATATGAAAGGAAAATGTAAAAACACAGCAATTCACATTAAATTTTAAAATTATTTTTCAGGATTTGAAAAAAGGAGGGGGCTGCAAGAGGTAAAAGCATGCAACTCCCGAAGGCAGTAGGATTCCTCCTTGGAAACATTTTAGTGTTGAGTGCAGCAACAGGAGCAGGAAACTTTGTGTCTTCCAAAGGTGTATATGCCTCGCTGACTCAGCTCCATGCTCTATGCCAACCTAGAGGGTTGGGCTGGGGCTGTGAATGGGAAGGAGACTTAAAGGAAGGGGATATACGCATACTTGTAGCTGCTTCACATTTTTGCACAGCAGAAATCAGCACAGCATTGTAAGCAATTAACTCCCATTTAAAAAATTTTATATGGGGCTTCCCTCGTGGCTCAGTGGTAAAGAATCCGCCTGCCAATGCAGAAGAAACAAGACTGATCCCTGATCTGGGAAGATCCCACATGTCATGTGGGTGTAATGAAGCACAGTAGAGTCTGCGCTCTGGAGCCCGGAAACCTCAGCAAGAGAAGCCACCACAGTGAGAAGTCCACACACTGCGGGTAGAAGTCCACACTCCGTGGGGGGGAGTCCACAATCCACGGGGAGGAGTCCACACACCGTCGGGAGGAGTCCACACTCTTCCGGGAGGAGTCCACAGACCACAACTAAAAAGTAGCCAGCACTCACCACAATGAGAGAAAAGCCCAAATAGCAATGAAGACCCAGCACAAAATTAAATAAATTAATTAAAAATAAATAAAATTTAAATTAAATAAATAAAATTATTTTTTGATTTTTTTTTAAAAGAAAGGAAAGTGGAAGAGGAAGGGAAGCAAAACCATATTTTTCTTTAGTGTACAGGTCTCCTATTCCTATGCCTGTGTGTAGGCTCAGTCACTTCAGTCGTTTCTCTTTGCGATGCTTTGGATTGTAGCCCACCAGGCTCCTCTGTCCATGGGTATTCTTCAGGCAAGAATACTGGAGTGGGTTGCCAGGCCCTCCTCCAGGGGACCTTCCCAATCCAGGACTGAACTCCCATCTACTGTACTGCAGGCAGATTCTTTACCCACTGAACCACCTGGAAGCCCTCTATTCCTAGAGGAACATAAAATACCCTTTTGTTATAGGTGAAAAGTGAAAGTGAAGTTGCTCAGTAGTGTCCAACTCTTTGAGACCCCATGGACTGTAGCCTACCAGGCTCCTCCATCCATGGGATTTTCCAGGCAAGAACACTGGAGTGGGCTGCCATTTCCTTCTCCAGGAGATCTTCCCAACCCAGGGAATGAACCCCGCTTTCTTGGTGGCTCAGAGGTTAAAGCATCTGCCTCCAATGTCAGAGACCTGGGTTCAACCCCTGGGTCGGGAAGACCCCCTAGAAAAAGAAATGGCAACCCACTCCAGTATTCTTGCCTGGAAAATCCCATGGACAGAGGAGCCTGGTGGGCGACAATCCATGGGGTTGCAAAGAGTCGGATATGACTGAGCGACTTCACTTTAACTTTCCCTTTCTCCAGCATTATAGGCAGATGCTTTACCATATGAGTCACCAGGGAAGTAAACTGTATTAAATCCAGGTTTCCCAAATTGAAACAAAAAAATCTTAATGAAGGTAGCTGTCTCCCTGAGCATCTGCGCAGCTTGCGTAGTGGGACTTTGATCTCCACTCTCAGCCACGCAGAGCTGGGGATGACCTGCCCTAGAAGTGGAACACAGTATTATTCCTGCAAAAGATCTTCTGAATCCTCTGTTACTTTCCTTGGTCATTGGATAAACTTTTGTTTAGCCCTTAAGAACGACTGCTCAAACCTTATTACCATCTGCCTATATACTCCAGTGTCTGTGACAGGTTCTAGGTGTCCATGGAGCACAGGTAGGGAGGCAGTGAAATGTATAGCAACAGAAGATAGGGAAGAAAATAATTTTGTAAAGTTATTTTAGTGTTTCCTCATGTGAGCAAGGTTTCTCACTGATGGTCACTATTAAAAACTTGAAGAGATTACACGTTTTTGAATTAAAATATTAAGTGTGTGTGTGCTTTGTCACTCACTTCTGTCCAACTCTTTGAGACCCTTGGACTGTAGCCCGCCAGGCTCCTCTGTCCGTGAGATTTCCTAGGCAAGAATACTGGGGTGGGTTGCCATTTCCTTCTCCAGGGGATCTTCCAGACTCAGGGATCAAACCCACATCTCCTGTGTCTCCTGTATTGCAAGCAGATTCTTTCCCTGCTCATTTTCAATATGAACTCACTTTTAGCTTCAAAATTAATTTTTGAAACCATATCAGTTCAGTTCAGTTCAGCTGCTCAGCTGTGTCCAACTCTTTGCGACCCCATGGGCTGCAGCACTCTAGGCTTCCCTGTCCATCACCAATTCCCGGAGTTTATTCAAACTCATGTCTATCGAGTCTGTGATGCCATCCAACCATCTCATCCTCTGTCGTCCCCTTCTCCTCCCACCTTCAATCTTTCCCAGCATCAGGGCCTTTTCAAATGAGTCAGTTCTTCTCATCAGGTGGCCACAGTATTGGAGTTTCAGCTTCAGCATCAGTCCTTCCAATGAATATTCAGGACTGATTTCCTTCAGGATTTCCTGGTTGGATCTCCTTGCAGTCCCAGGGACTCTCAAGAGTCTTATCCAATGCCACAATTCAAAAGCATCAATACTTCAGTGCTCAGCTTTCTTTGTAGTCCAGCTCATGACCACTGGAAAAACTGTAACTTTGATTAGTCAGACCTTCGTCAGCAAAGTAATGTCTTTGCTTTTTAATAGGCTGTTTAGGTTGGTCATAGTGTTTCTTCTAAGGAGTGTCTTTTAATTTCATGGCTGCAGTCACCATCTGCAGTGATTTTGGAGCCCCAAAAAATAGTCTGTCACTGTTTCCACTGTTTCCCCATCTATTTGCCATGAAGTGATGGGACCAGATTCCACGATCTTAGTTTTCTGAATGTTAAGTTTTAAGCCAGTTTTTTTTTTCACTCTGACCCTCTTCCACTTTCATCAAGAGACTCTTTAGTTGAAACCATATGCATTTTAGAATAATTTTGTCAAGTTCCATAAAAGATTCGGCTGGGACTCTCATAATGGAATTTTATTTGAAGTTATTTAGGGAAAATTGGCACCTTTATAGTAATGATTAAAGGTTTCTCTTGACTAAACTTTTTGAGGGAGCAGGAGGAAGCTTTTCTCTAAGCCTCAGTTTCTTACACAAAACTTTGCATACTTCCTGTTAGACTTATTTCACAGCTTACAATTTTAGTTGCTATGTTGATTTAGAAAATCTAAGAAAATTATTTCTTATGCAAATAAAAGAAGTTTATCTCTTATTTTTTAATTCTTAAAACATACTTTTTTCTTGCAGCATCAGTTCTAGTTCATTTCAAAAGAAAAACAGGAATCCTGAATTTGCTCATGACTTCAACGACAATATTTCCAGTGTTTCATATTAAGTGTGATATTTGCTATAGGTGTTTAGAAAATGCTGTTATCTATACCATCGTCTACTCTTCACTTGCTAAGATTTTAATTATGAAAAAAATATTGAATCTACTAAACAACACTTTCTTCCTTAAGATAACTATGGTTTCTTCTTAATCAACTTATGTAGGAAATATTTTGCTCATTTTTGGCTTAATGCGTCTTCCCTCTTTTTTTCTGTTAGTCCAACAGTTTCTCCATTTTATCTTAAAAAAAAAAAAAAGACACCAACTCTGTTTTGTAGAGTTCCCTACAGTTTTTCTAGGCTCTAGCTCTCTTTCTTCAGGAGCCCGTAGCCTCTTACTCCCTCTGGTGTACGACCTCTGTACAAACTAACAGCCAGGATGGGAAGGCAGTTCCACGGTCCTTAATTTCCTGTGAAATGCCTCAAGTCTGGGCTTTCTCTCAGCCTAGTGGAATTGTGCCTGGATGCTCAACAAGCCTCTGGTCTCTTTTTTGTTTTGTT
>SJYQ01002230.1:1565183-1587649 GCA_006410935.1 Redunca redunca
GTCCATACCATTTCTGTCCTTTATTGAGCCCATCTTTGCATGAAATGTTCCCTTGGTATCTCTAATTTTCTTAAAGAGATCTCTAGTTTTTCCCATTCTGTTGTTTTCCTCTATTTCTTTGCATTGATCACTGAAGAAGGCTTTCTTATCTCTTTTTGCTATTCTTTGGAACTCTGCATTCGGATGCTTATATCTTTCCTTTTCTCCTTTGCTTTTCACCTCTCTTCTTTTCACAGCTATTTGTAAGCCCTCCTCAGGCAGCCATTTTGCTTTTTTGCATTTCTTTTCCATGGGGATGGTCTTGATCCCTGTCTTCTGTACAATGTCATGAACCTCATTCCATAGTTCATCAGGCACTCTATCTATCAGATCTAGACCCTTAAATCTATTTCTCATTTCCACTGTGTAATCATAAAGGATTTGTTTTAGGTCATACCTGAACGGTCTAGTGGTTTTCCCTACTTTCTTCAATTTGAGTCTGAATTTGGCAATAAGGAGTTCATATGAGCCACAGTCAGTTCCTGGTCTTGTTTTTGTTGACTTGTATAGAGCTTCTCCATCTTTGGCTGCAAAGAATATAATCAATCTGATTTCGGTGTTGACCATCTGGTGATGTCCACGTGTAGAGTCTTCTCTTGTGTTGTTGGAAGAGGGTGTTTGCTATGACCAGTGCATTTTCTTGGCAAAACTCTATTAGTCTTTGCCCTCCTTCATTCCGCATTCCAACGCCAAACTTGCCTATTACTCCAGGTGTTTCTTGACTTCCTACTTTTGCATTCCAGTCCCCTATAATGAAAAGGACATCTTTTTTGGGTGTTAATTCTAAAAGGTCTTGTAGGTCTTCATAAAACTGTTCAACTTCAGCTTCTTCAGCGTTACTGGTTGGGGGCATAGACTTGGATAACTGTGATATTGAATGGTTTGCCTTGGAGACAAACAGAGATCACTCGGTCGTTTTTGAGATTGCATCCAAGTACTGCATTTCGGACTCTTCTGTTGACCATGATGGCTACTCCATTTCTTCATGCTTTGATAAGATTGATAAGATTAATTGACACATTGATAAGATTGCTTCCAAATATATTGCCCATTTTGCAACCACAAATACTTCATAGATATCATGTAAAGCAAGTCAAAGGCAGACTGAAGTACAATTCAAAAATGTAAAATATAGGGACTTCCCTCGTGGTACAGTGGACGGGAATTGGACTGCCAGTGGGGGAAATGTGGATGCAATCCCTGGTCCAGGAGGATCCTACAAGCCGTGGAGCATGTACAGCCAAGTGCCACAACTACCAGTGCTTTAGACCCAGCAAGCTGCAACTTCTGAGCCCACAACCCACAACTATGGAGCCTGTGTGCTGCAGCTACTGAAGCCTGTGCACCTAAAGCCTGTGCTCCACAACAAGAGAAACCACCCCAAGGAGAAGCCCGTGTGAAACCAAGAGGGGCCCCAACTTACCGCAACTAGAGAAAGCCCACACACAGCAACCAAGACCTAGCAGAGCCAAAAACAAATAAACTTTCTCTAAAAGGAACTTTTTTTCAACGTAAAATATAAAATAAAATTGCAGTGTCATTGCTGAAAGGGGTTGATTACAGATTATTTAGCATGTTTTTTTTTTAAATTTTAGAACTGAGAACTCCTATAGAAACTACTTTAACAATCCTTTTTGCAGATAGAGAATTAGAAGCAAAACTTCAGGTTTCTAAGCATTAGTGATTTTAACAGCCAAATAACAGAAATATAATTCACCAAATTATCATTCTGGAAAAAATCAATCTTTCAGTACTGAGGCAATTCAGATACAATCTACAAGTTTTAAACTTGACTAACTATAATAAATATTTTGATTAATTAATTTAATGAATTATAACGCACTTAATTTTGGAGGAAAGATCTGGTACAATTAAAATCAAATGATTTATTTCTTATATCAGTTGTTTGTTTAAGGTTAGACTATAATACTTATCCCAATTGAAAAAAATCTTTATTTTAATTAACATTCAGTTATCATATAGTGACTTACCTGTCATCTAATCCTATCTCCTCCATAATTTACTGACCTAAAACAAAACTGTTTATTTAGCTTCTATTTCCATTATTTGGCAATTTGCACTTGTTCAACTAAGTGATTCCAGGTTCATGCATGCATCTGTCTGTCCTTAGCTGGGGTGACTTATTTTTGCTCCATGTTGCTTGCTCAAATAGCAGCTCAGGCAGTCTTCCAAGAGACAGAGCAGAAACATGCAAGACATCTTGAGGCCCAGCACTATAATTTCAATGAATTCTACTGACCAAAACAAAAAGTCACACATAAACCCAAAATCAAGGAGCTAGTAAAGAGTTCATACCTCCACCTTTTGTTAAAAGGAGCTGCAGACACACAGTAAAGCGCATAACTGTAAGAAACAATGAATTGTGGCAACAAGCTTTAGAATATAATAGGTACATCTATACAGCATGTGACTAATGACAGTTAAGTCTGTAAATATTTTCCATTTTAGATTAGAAAGTTGGGCCTTTCTTTAGATGGCCAATGTTGACACTGTTAATCAATAAACCATCTATAATAAGAATAGGAAAGAGCTTTATTCCAACCAAACTAAGGATTATAGCTCAGTAGGCATAGATTCAAGAAGAACTTAAATAATGTCCTGCTGGGCTGCAAAACGGGGAAAGTCTATATAGGCAAAAACAGCAAAATTATATAAATTGCTTGTCCAGAATCAGGATTGGAGCTGGCAAGAAGTATGGATGCTTATTAAACAAGGATTCTTTGGGATCTGAAATGGTTGCATAGTTACAAGGGGAGATTTGTGACCATAATGTTGCAGCTGGTGGCCACTAGAAGATAGTGTTTTGAAAACACTGGTGGTGTCCTAGAGTTTGACAGAGCATAGAAAATTCAAATTCTCAAAGATGCAGAAATGTGTTTGAAACCACATCCACAATGGCCACTCAGCCCCATTTTGAATGCCTGAATCAGTTAATCCATTTTTATTTTTAAATGCACTCTCTCATTTAATGGTGAAAGCAGATGTACACTGCATGTTTGACATAACATAGAAGTTCTAGTTAGCATAAAGACAAATCATATAAAAGCCAGAATGACTTCTGCATGACTTAATATGTGAAAATTTCTTCCATCACTAATGAGGAACCACTGAAGATTTTAGTTCAGGACAGTGGCAGGTCCAGGGTTGAGCTGTAAATTTTGTCTCCATTTAAAGATATTCCCAGTGGCCTTCCCAGGTGGCACAGTGGTAAAGAATCCACCTGCCCAGGCAGGAGATGCATGCAATGTCGGTTCAATCCCTGGGTTGGAAAGATCCCCTGGAAAAGGGAATGACACCCCATTCCAGTATTCTTGCCTAAAGAATCCCGTGGACAGAGAAACTTGGTTGGCTACAGTCCATGGGGTCACAGAGCTGGAGAAAACTGAGGCAGCTAGGCACACAGATCAACTGAAGTGAACTGAACTGAACTGAATTTCATGGTTATTTTAGCCATACTATGGTTGTGTAGGGCTTCCCAGGTGGCACAGTGGTAAAGAATCTGCCTGCCAATGCACAACATGAGATGCAGGTTTCATCCCTGTGTTGGGAGGATCCCCTGAAGGAGGGCATGGCAGTACACTCCAATATTTTTGCCTGAGAATCCCATGGACAGAGGAGCCTGGAGGGCTATAGTCCATGGGGTCACAAAGAGTTGGACAAGACTGAGTGATTGAACACAACAACAACAAAATTTTCCCCATGCCACATAGAATAATCTAACCAGGAGTGTTCTTTGACCTTATCTGGGCGCTGCTTGCTTACCTGGAATGACACTCTGTACAGAACACACTGTAACCTAGTAAGATCCTGCTCGGGCATCTATTGATGACCTCATTTTAGAAAATTTCCCCACTACCCACAGGAACTGAGCAGTTGGCCGTAAACGCCACGGTGCTATTCTAAGCAACAGCATTGCCGCCTTCATTTTCTCTACTGAACTATGAATGCTTCCAGGAAGGAAAATGGGCTTCATCTTATTCCTTATCACAAGGCGAAGTCCCTGGCACAAGTAAGGCATCCCACAAATGCCTGTGGAATCAACAGGAGAGCCAATACTCCCGGGGGGGACAACTTCTAGATATGGAAGCCTATGCTTTGGCCAAAGAACTGACTCACCGGAAAAGACCCTGATGCTGGGAAAGATTGAAGGCTGGAGGAGAAGGGGACGACGGAGGATGAGATGGTTGGATGGCATCACCGACTCGATGAACATGAGTTTGAGTAAACTCGGGGAGCTGGTGATGGACAGGGAGACCTGGCGTGCTGCAGACCATGGGGTCGCAAAGAGCTGGACGCGACTGAACTGACTGAACTGAACCGAAAGCCTATACATCTGTAAGGACAAGCTGCTGTGAAATCGCCTTCAGAAGTCAGTCGCCCACAATGCAAAAACCAACACGGAAGAGCCACCCAAGAAAGAGCTATTCATTCCCCGACAGTCCCAAGGCCGGCAAAAACGTCTCGCTTTACGGCAAGCCCCAAGCATTCGCCATAGATGCCGTAAAAGGGAACGACGCCCTCTGTGGAGAATCTCCGGCTTCCGGCTTCGCGACGCCGTCCGGGCGGGAAAGGGCCCTCCGTCGGTTGGAGGTGGGGTTTCCGCCCCGCCCCGTCGGGCCGGGCTTCCGCCAACCCGGGAGGCGTGTTCCGGGCCCTCAGGCCCTGCGCCGGGCGCCGGTTACGACCCCGCTCCCCGTCGCCGGTGCCATGGAGGCCCCGGGGGAGACGGAAGTCGAGAATGAGGACGGTGACAGCAACTGCGGGGATGTGTGCTTCATGGACAAAGGCCTGCGGAGGTAAAGGGCGCTCCCGCCGCCGGGAGCGGCCCGCGCAGCCCCGGGCGGGGGTCGTAGGCTTCGGGGAAGAGCGGAGGTGCGGAGCGGCTTCTCCGAGGCCGCGCCCGAAGGCGTCTGGCTTCGGCCGCCGCTCCGCGCCGCAGCCGCGCTGCTGAGGGGCCAGGCCCGTGTCCAGCGGGGCCGCCCGCCCGCCCTCCCGGGACTGCCCGCGTCCCTGCCAGCCTTCGCTGATCCTTTCTTCACCGCTGCTGTTCGTTTGCTCGCTCTGTCGTTCCTGGCCCTCTCGGTTCTGTCCTTTCTGCTCCCTGCTTGTGACGGAAAGTGGCAGCGGAGTGTCTCTGGCTGCTGTGAAGTAAGACTTGCTGCTCTTCATTGGTTTTGCCTCGGTTCTTTCGCCCCCATTCTGATTTCTCCTTTGCAGAGCGCTGTGATACGTGTATTGTTCACGCTTTTTGAAAATGCTAAACCTATTTAGTTTACCGTTTTCTTCTTTCATGCAGCCCAAATGTGTGCAGGATACTAGGCTCTTGGTTCTGCGTTGCTGATTGGCCCCTGTGTGCTTTTTTTTGTCTCAACCCTCTCCTTTTTTCCAGTTGACACTCTGTGGTTAGGCACACTAAAGCCCCAAACAGGCATTTCTGTGCCATAGTAGGCTTGTCTTTGCTTTTCCACGTACATGGTTTCTTTATTGCCTGCGCTCTGTGCACACCCTGCCGATAATCAAAGCAGCTTGTTCTGGATCTCGATCTAAAATTTGCCAGAAAATTCCACGAAGGTGTTTTTTCAAAGGAATATTTACATTCATATTTAATAATAGCTGCCACGTTGAATGCCATCTCTGTGTGTGACTGTATTATCATCAATCCTCAAAATTGTGCAGGGTAGTAATGTTACAGGGGACCTATCTGAAACTCAGAAGATCTTTATAACTTCCCAGCTTCATGCAGCTGGTGGACTAAGTTTGAATTCAAAATCATTTCTGTCTAGTTTTACAGTCTGCTTTTTCAGATAACTATACTAGGATATCTGCACAATATTAGTTTCCAGAAACAATGTTTCAGAAAGTAAATGGCTGTCATTAGGAGCATGTGTTACTAGCATAAGGTCTGGCACTAAATAATAGCTCATCCTGGGTCTCCTGCATTGTAGGTAGATTCTTTACCGTCTGAACCACCAGGGAAGCCCCAGTAAATGACAGAAGCTAGACAATTGGAAAATATTAGAAATAGTCACATTCAGAGAGTGCTAGTATGAAATTTCGGAGAAGGCAATGGCACCTCACTCCAGTACTCTTGCCTGGAAAATCCCATGGATGGGGGAGCCTGGTGGGCTGCCGTCTATGGGATCGCACAGAGTTGGACATGACTGATCAACTGAATGAACAGAACCACCATCATCTATAAATGTTTTCCACTTAGCCTGGTACCCTCTGGAAGCTGAGTTTTAGAAAGTTAAACAGGCTGATCGTAATTAACCAGGGCAAACTATGAAAGCGCCAGCGGTAGAGATTGGGTAAGCACCTATTTAGCAGCTTTATATTTTCAGAAGCTTCCACACACACACTCTGTCTACTCTTAGGGATTCCCTGGTGGCTCAGCTGGTAAAGAATCTGCCTGCACTGGGGGAGACCTGGGTTTCATCCCTGGGTTGGGAAGATCCCCTGGAGAAGGGAAAGGCAAGCCACTCCAGGATTCTGGCCTGGAGAATCCCATGGTTGGAGGAGCCTGGTGGGCTGTAGTCCATGGGGTCGCTAAGAGTCGGACACGACTGAGCGACTTCACTTTTACTTTTCATTTTCATGCATTGGAGAAGGACATGGCAGCCCACTCCAGTGTTCTTGCCTGGAGAAAACCCAGGGACGGGGTAGCCTGGTGGGCTGCCGTCTATGGGGTCGCACAGAGTCGGACACGACTGAAGTGACTTAGCAGCAGCAGCAGCAGCAGCAACCTTTTTCTGCCAGGGTTTCTTATGACGAAGAGTGAACCATAAATTGAATGATCTTACAACATATTCAAATTTTATGTGTTTCAATTTTAAATTTGAGATTCTTAATACTAATCTGGAAACAAACCTGAATTCCTTGTTTTCCTTTTTTACTCCTTGACTGCTAACTCATTTTCCTGCTCTGAGATTTCCTACAGCTTTACTGTAGCTGCTACAAACATGGAAGAGATGCCCCTGATTTTATGTGTCCCAGTTGCAGCATATCTGAATTATGTGCACTGTAGCTTATATTCCTGGAACTCCTATCTTCAGAAGAGACTCTAGTTTAAAATAGCAGCAATTCAGAGAATGAAAAGATGAGTTCCATCTAGAGGAGATGCAGTCCAGGTTTCAGCAAGGGAGGACAGGGACTTTTTCACTACAAATGGCAAGAGTTAGTGGTTTATTTTGAAATCAACTAAATTCTGGGTTAAACAGACATTGCAGACAGTGATGAGAGTAAGATCGTAAACTCAAGTGTCAGATCCATATTTATCCTGGCTCAATTAGGTGATTTGTACAAGAACTTGGACAAGGTACCTACTTTCTGTAAATCGTATCCTTAAATACCTACTGCTTGGAGTTGGGAGGATTAAATGAGCAGGGGGAAACAGGTTTAGAGAGACTAATTCATTTACTCAAGTAACAGCAAAAAGGAAGTGCAGATTTGAACTTTTATAAATATTGCTTTTGCTGTATACTGATGACTGCATATAAAACCAAGAAATGCCCAGCATCCCTTTTCTTTCTTGATTGAGTTACTTATTTATATAAATGGTACCAAATGCTGGCTGGTTGTAAGAAACATTGTACCTAATGAGACATATCAAAGCTAGCTTAAGTAGGAAGAATTTTATTATAGAATGAATAGAGTACCTGCATACTATCTACATGCTCTTTGGTTAATTTTAGTTTTTTAGTCATGATTTTTAAGAACATTTTTTACTTGTTTTTAATAGTATATATTTTCCTTTGTAGCATTTCAGAGTTATCTTTAGATTCAGCTCTTCATGCCATCAATCTTCATTGCAATAACATCTCGAAGATCACATCCATTGATCACATTTGGAATTTACAACATTTAGATCTATCATCTAATCAAATAAGTCAAATTGAAGGACTAAACACACTGACAAAACTATGCACTTTAAATTTGTCCTGCAATTTGATCACAAGAATAGAAGGTTTGTAAGTGCTTTTCATGTATTACTTTGTGTAAGGGAGATGATAAATATTCATAAATTTTTCAAAGCTGACTCTAAAAGTCATTATATGAAAAGTTTTTTTCTAAAAAACTTACCAATTAAAAAAAAATTATTTTGTAAAATATCAGTAAAATTGATTTAATTGTTATCAACTGTAGATGTACTTCAAAGCAATCTGAAATAGTATTGTAATAGTATATAACCCTAATTAGTTGATTATTTGAATCTTGTAATGACTTTATTTTATTTTAGGTCTTGAAGCACTAAGTAATCTGACTAAATTGAATTTATCTTACAACCACATAAATGATCTTAGTGGTAAGTAGATAAGCTTCTGTTTTCTATAAAGCTGGGTATTGGCCACACGTAATGAGTGATATAGGTCTGCATGTTGTAGAACTGAATAATCCAATTTTTGACTTAAAATCTCATCTAGAGTGTTTCTCAGTCATATTTTTTTGTTGGGGCTGAACCTACAGCTGAATAAAAACCCAGGAATAAAAACTAGAGTAACAAGTTACAGGAAAAATTAGGTTAGGAAGGACAAACTTTGGGTTGGGAGGGATGTACTTTTAATCTTAGAGAATTGTTGAGTTATGTTATCAATATATAGAGAGGAATAGTTCCAATAGAACTTTTCGCAGTGATGAGAACACTGTGTGTGTGCCGTCTGGTATGGCAGCTAATAGACAGATGTGCCTTTGAGCTCTTGAAATGTGACTAGCACACTGAGGAACTGAATTTGTAGTTTTAGTTAATTCTAATGAAATTTTTATTTCAATTTAAAAAGCCACTTGTGGCTAGCTCTACCACGTTGGATGTAGCGCAGGTGTGTAGCATCCCAGAGGCTATAGCAAACTATCGCAGAAGGTTTTTTCTTTTTGACATTTCCATGTCTAAGAGCACTAAAAACTGTTAATCTTTTAATGACTTACAGTCATGCACTAATAGAGTGAGCAAAGTTTTATGATTATTCTTAATTTCAGAACCAGGGAAATTCTGTAATTATCTTCATTCTGCTGCTTATCTGTTAGTCAGCTCTTTGCAAACCCAGTCCCTGCCAGCCTCCTCTGTCCGTGGGACTCTCCAGGCAAAAACACTGGAATGAGTTGCCATTCCCTCCTCTGGGGGATCTTCCTCACCCAGGGATCAAACCTCTGTCTCTTGCATCTCATGTATTGGCAGGTGGATTCTGGGAAGCTATCTGGGAAGCCCCTAATTACCTTCATAATCCTTATCAATACGGTATTTGAATCAGTCTTATTTCATTTGTTAGCTTTTCTCCCCTGCTGGGAAAATACTATCCTATGCCAGGAATTTAGTACACAAAAGATAAAATACAGTGACCTAGTCCCTACCCTTAACCAAAGTAGCAACAGTATTTTAATTTGTAAAAATATTTTTTCCCCAAAAATGTGAAAGTATTAGAATTGAGTATTAACCTTAGCTCTGTCTCTGCAGTATGATGTTGGGCAAAGTATATTGTTCTTTGGATGTAGCTTCCTTAACTGAAAAATGTGAATCTTGGATATGATAGTTTTACTCAATAGATATTTATTGAAGATCATTCTATCAATCACTATTCAATAGTGATGAAAAAATATAACAAACAGATAATTTTCTTGTCACAGGGCTTACACTGTAGTGGGGAAGTAAAACAAATGAGATCATGTCAGCTCCCTAAAAACACTAAGCAAAAGATTTGAGCAGACTCTTTTCCAGAGGCTATCCAAGTGACAAGCACCAAAAAAAAAAAGTTTTGCATCCTGAGTAATTAAGGAAATGCAAATTAAAATCACAGTGAGATCCATTTCATACCTCTAGACTAGATATAGTTTAAAAACTTACAATACAAAATGTTGATGAGATAGGTTAAAGCTTTCATACATTACTAGTAGAATTCAAAATGGTAAAAGTAAACTTTGGAAAATAGTTTGAAGGTAAGCATATAATCATGCTTTTCTACTCCTAGGTGTTTACCTAGCAGAAGTGAAAACATGTCTAATCAAAGACTTGTATATGAATGGTAAAATGATTATATATATTTTTTTAATTATCATGTTTATGTGGTTATTCATAATCTCCAAAATTAGAAAACACCCATATGTCTATCACCTGGTAAATAGATAAACAAATTGTATTACATCTGCAGGATGAGTTATTACTTGGCGATAAAAAGGAATGAACTATGGGGTCTTCCTTGGCAGTCCAGTGGTTAAGACTCCATGTTTCCAATGCAGGGGATATGGGTTGGAGCCCTGATCAGGGATCTAAAATCCCATATGCACAGCCAAAAAAAAAAAGAGAGAGAGTGAACTATTGATACATGCAGCAACATAGATGAATCTAAAAATGTTACAGTAAGTTATGCTAAGTGAGGACTTCCCTGGTAGCTCAGTTGGTAAAGAATCTACCTGCAATGCAGAAGACCCCAGTTTAATTCCTGGGTCAGGAAGATCCACTGAGAAGGGGTAGGCTACCCACTCCAGTATTCTTGGGCTTCCCTGGTGATGCAGCTGGTAAAGAATCCACCTGCAATGAGGGAGACTTGGGTTGGCTTAAAACTCAATATTCAAAAAAATGAAGATCATGGCATCTGGTCCCATCACTTCACGGCAAATAGATGGGGAAACAATGGAAACAGTGGCGGACTTTATTTTCTTGGGCTCCAAAATCACTGCAGCCATAAAATTAAAAGATGCTCCTTGAAAGAAAAGCTATGACCAACCTAGGCAGCATATTAAAAAGCAGAGACATTACTTTGCCAACAAAGGTCCATCCCATCAAAGCTATGGTTTTCCTAGTAGTCAGATGTGGATGTGAGGCTTAGACCATAAAGAAAGCTGAGCACCGAAGAATTGAGGCTTTTGATCTGTGATGGTGGAGAAGACTCTTGAGAGTCCCTTGGCTAGCATGGAAATCAAACCAGTCAATCCTAAATCAGTCCTGAATAGTCATTGGTAGGATAGATGCTGAAGCTGAAACTCCAATACTTTGGCCACTTGATGTAAAGAACGGACTCATTGGAAAAGACCCTGATGCTGGGAAAGATTGAAGACAGGAAGAGCAGGGGATGACAAAGGATGAGATGATTGGATGGCATCACCAACTCTGAGTTTGAGTAAGCTCCGGGAGTTGGTGGACAGGAAAGCTGTAGTCCATGGGGTTGCAAAGAGTTGGACACAACTGAGGGACTGAACGGAACTCATTCTAAATGAAGGGAGCAAATCACAGAAATATATATATTGTATGATCCCATTTGTGTGATATTCTGACATAGGCAGAGATACAAAGGGAGAAATGAGATAATTAGTTACCAGGGATTGAAGATGAGAGAAGACTGATTTACATAGGGACACAGTGATTTGAGTGATGAAAATGTTCTTCATCTCCATTGTAAGGGTAACATAACCATATATGTTTGTTAAAGCACATCAAATTTTATGTATATATTACAGAAAATATATAATTTTGTTGTTCAGTCGCTAAGTCGTATCCAACTCTTTGTGATCCCATGGACTGCAGCACACTAGACTTCCTCGCCCTTCACCATCTCCCAGAGCTTGCTCAAACTCATGTCATAGAGTCAGTGATAACCATCCAACCATCTCTTCCTCTGTCGTCCCCTTCCCCCACCTTCAATCTTTCCCAGCATCAGGGTCTTTTCTATTGAGTTGGCTCTTCACATCAGGTGACCACAGTATTGGACCTTCCCCTTCAAAATCATTTCTTCCAGTGAATATTCAGGATTGATTTCCTTTAGGATTGACTGATCTGTCTGCAGTCCAAAGGAAAATATAATAAACAAAACTATAAGTTCTAATAGATAATTCTTGGAATGACGTTTTACATGTTTAAAAACACTTCAGTGGGTAATGACAGTTTATGTTATTAAGCACATGCAGAGACACGAAGGTGTGATCAAGCTTGCCAGGATAAGGAACGGGAAAAAGGCTCCTGCAACTAGAGTGTAGCAAATGATGGGTTAATGTGCTAAGAATAGAGGTGGGAAAGTAGGCAAAGTCAGATCACATAGAGCTTCATAAGCAGGGTGAGAAATTGGCATATTATTCTGAGAACAGTAGGAAGCCATTGAAAGGCTTTAAGCCAGTAAGTACTTAATCTAATCCATCTGCTTCAAGAATCACTCTGGCTGCTGAGTGGGTGAAGAAGAATGAAGTTTGGTAGGACAGGAGTGAAAGGCCCAGTAGCCAGTTAGAAAGCTCTTTCTGTGGTCTGGGTGTGAGGTGATGGGGCCTTGGACTAGTATGAAAATAGTATAGAGGTGTAAATACATAGACTTTACATGTGGAGTTCATAGAATTTGCCAATAGATTGAGATGAGGAAGTGAAGGGAGTGGATGATGGTGCTATTTCCTGACATGGGAAAGATTGGAGCAGGGATAAGAATTGTGGATTCTCAAATTTGAGAACCTTGTGAGGTGTGTGTGTGTGTGTGTGTGTGCAGGGGTAAGAATTAAGGATTCTGTCTTAAATTTGAGGACCTCGTTGAGGGGTATGTGTGTGTGATCTGCAGTTTGGGGGTAGGGCATCACGGTGGATGTTGTAGATTCGGGACTTCGGTGGTGTTTGTTGCCATGAATCTGGGAGATTCTGAGAGTCTGTGGCTGGAGAAGGAGGACCTGGAATGAGTCCCCAGGGGCACTTTAAAATTGAGACATAAAAGGGACGTGAAGTTGCGGCTTAAGAGAAATAATGGGTAACAGGGAACTGGAACTCAGAAATGTGATGGTAAATTGAGAAGAAATGTTGAGTACCCATAAGAATACATGACAGGCAATCTGATCTTGTAGTGAGTGGTCAAAGAAGACTTCTGAGGGTGTGACAGATGAACAGAAGTTAGTGATAAAGCCTATGAAGAAAATAAGAGAGGCAGCTCTGTAAAAAAGATAAGTAGAAGTTAGCAAGAAACAAAGATCATTGAGGAGAAAAGAGTATTCCAGTCAGGTTGAAGAAATGGGAGAAAGAAAAGAAAGGTGAGTCCTCTTGCATTAGTATCAGTAGTGTTAGTATAGTACTACAATGGTCTTCCAGAATCCCCTGCAATGCGGGAGATCCGGGTTCAATCCCTGGGTCAAGAGGATCCCCTGGAGGAGGGCATGGCAACCTCTCCAGGATTCTTGCCTGGAGAATCCGATGGACAGAGGAGCCTGGCAGGCTATAGCCCATGGGGTCACAAAGAGTTGGACATGACTGAGCAATTAAGCACGGTACTATATTGTGTACTTATCCTTTTATTATTATGTTAGGGCAGTTTTTGTATTAATTTTTTATATTTTTTCTTCCTATTTGTGTTAATGTTTTCAGATAACCAGAAGTTTGTGTATTTATGAATGGAGAGTACTAAGCCAGGCAAAATTCGAAAACTAAGACCTTCAGTGGAGCAGAGTAGAGAGGTCCTTTTGAAAGAATGACCCTTCTGAAAGAAGGGAAGCTAGGGCCTGCTGCTGCGGGTGATTCTCCTCTCGTTGAGGGGTGCTCCTGGAGGTGTTTTGACTGCCTCTCACTTCTGGGTTAAACCTTGCTCAGCACACTCGGTTTTGAGTAAAACTCTGACCCCTGGGCACCGCAGCTGGGGCTGAAGTCAGGCCAGCCAACGGCTGTGCTGGCACCAGAAGTCTCTACTGCAGATCTAGTTTCTGACATCACCTTGCTCTAGATGAGCTTATGCTAGAAACGTTACCCAGGGAACTAAATCAAAGGGATGCTATTGGTGTTTATTTTATACTCAACCCAGTAAAACTGGAGTAGTAGCTTGTGTCTGATAATTGAAAAAGGTGTGTCGGTTGGGAACTTGGAAGCCATTGCCTTATTCTTATTCTCATAAAAGTACATGGGCCTGGGGAGGCCCATTTTTTTGTTGGAGGAGAGCCAGAGCCTAGGTACCCGGGGCTCTGGCCTCGAGAGATGCCAAACCCTCGTTTCTTCAAAACAACAGCTCACTTTGCTGATACCCTATTCGTTGGCTAGCTCTTCGCAGCAGAGTCGTATTAATGCAGCTCCTTTGCCTCTTTAAATAAAATGAATATGAAAGTTATTTTTAATTAGCTGTTAGAAAAATGGCTGCTGTGACATCACAAGAGCGTTGTTTGTATTGCAGGTTTGATGCCTCTTCATGGAATTAAACATAAACTGAGATATATTGACCTGCATAGTAATTGCATCGATAGTATCCATCACCTACTTCAGTGCACAGTAGGGTTACACTTCTTGACTAATCTTATTTTGGAAAAAAATGGAGAGGATAATCCTGTCTGTCATTTACCAGGTATGAATGATTCACTTAATGCTTTTTATAACAATATTAAAAGCTTCTTTATTTTCTGAAACAACTATTTATGACCTCCTTGAATTTGTCTTAAATTTTGCAGCTTAATATTTTTGGAAGAATATAATTACAAATAAATTATTTTATTAAGATTAAATTACTGGTGAAGAGGGATACAAGCTGAACAGATAAATTGTATTTAGACAGTTTTATATTTAATAAATGATGCTTCAAAATTAAATTGTTAATGATATATTCTTATAATACTAAGCAACCATAAAAAAAAAAAAGAATATAGAATCTCTGTAGCTGTTGAAAGGAGTTATCTCCAAGATATACCACTGTTAAGAGAAAGAAAAGCAAGCAAGTTGCAAAGCAGTGTGTATAATAGGCTACTGCTGCTGCTGCTAAGTCGCTTCAGTCGTGTCTGACTCTGTGCAACCCCATAGACGGCAGCCCACCAGGCTCCCCGTCCCTGAGATTCTCCAGGCAAGAACACTGGAGTGGGTTGCCATTTCCTTCTCCAATGCATGAAAGTGAAAAGTGAAAGGGAAGTCGCTCAGTCGTGTCTGACTCTTAGCGACCCCATGGACTGCAGCCCACCAGGCTCCTCCGTCCATGGGATTTTCCAGGCAAGAGTACTGGAGTGGGCTGCCATTGCCTTGTGTTCAAAGGATAACTGTTTGTGTTTGCTGACTATACATATAAAATAGCTAGAAGGATTCACAAAAAAACTGATAAGAATTATTAGCTTCAGAATTTGGTGGGTAGGGATCAGGAAATGTGAAAAGGGCAGCTGAAAATCAATAAATGTTAGAAAAACTTTTTACTGTCTTCTGAATTTTACACCATGTGACTGTCTTAAATTATTAATAAGTAAATGATTTTTTTAAGAAGAAAGCTTAAACTTAATATGCTGTATAGAAGCTGCTACTGAAATGCCATTTGATCTAATCCAAAATCATTGAGATCCGTGAAGATAAAGCGGACCAGACTGCCATTTCTAGAACTCATTTATCTCAAATTGCTTAACCTAACAACAAGATTCAACTGTAGAATATGAACATAAATTCTTAAGATCTTTTTGGATAGAAGTTGGCTGAAGAGGCTCTAGTCTCATTAAAATGCAGTTATAAGAAGGCTTTTCCCAGAATGGAAACCTGTTTTGATAGTTTTACTTTGCAGAAGAATGTGTTAGGTTTGAGATCACCTGTTTTCCTACATGATAATAGAATCTCCCTGAAAATCAGAACAGATTTCTGTTTGGGAGGGAAACCCTTTTCTTAGAAGAAAACCTTATCCCTAAGACAATTTATTTTCCTTTGCTAACCTACAAGCTGGATTTATTTTTTCTAATAATCTCATCTCAAGGGCCTCTAGTTCCAATAGTTTGAACCCTTGCTTTTCACTTTCTTTCCTAGACGAGGTATTTCTCTAAACACAGTTGCCCACTCCCCAGAGTTATTTATTATTGAAATTACTTTTCTTACCTAAAAATTTCTAATGTTAATTTGCTAGACTTCTTTCTTTTGGAGTTTTTTCCAACCACTTTACTTGCAGTTGAGCAAAATTAACTAAAGCATTTTTGTTAGCCTAAAAACCAAATTATGTTCATTTTCCAGATTTCTCCTATTTAATTGTACTTAAGGAAGATGATCATATTCTTAAATACTCGATAGATTGCCTATTTTAATCCTAGTTACATGTAATGTAAGAGGAGAAAGTGGAAATGTTTAAGCTGGTTAATACTTATAGCCTCACTAGCAAAATTTTGATCTCTGATTGTTGCTCTTATCATCCTGATTTACATCTGTACTAGTTGTATTACAGATAAGCAAGAGGGATGTTTGGCCTCCTGTCTAGAGTACATTGCTACTGGTTTCGTGCATTTATACCTTTAAGGCAGTTTTATGAACAATGCAGAAATGATACTAACTTTCTGATTCATCAGGAGGACTGTTTGGGAGGGATTTGGGCATAGTGTTTCATTTGTTCTGTATTTAATGATTGCATACTGGAGAAGATGAGTAGTTTTTTGTTAGTTTATTAGTTCCATTCCAGGACTAATTTTATCATTCAGGTGATATATGTGGTAGCTGATAAGTTTACTTTAGTCTAAACGTAGTTAACCTTTTTTTTTATGCTTGAGTTTTCATTTGAATGATTTGTTTCCAAGGGTACAGAGCAGTTATGCTCCAGACTTTGCCGCAGCTCAGAATCCTAGATTGTAAGAACATATTTGGTGAGCCAGTAGATATGGCAGAAATAAATTCATCGCACCTACAGTGCTTCGAAGGTCTTTTGGATAATTTAGTTTCTTCTGAGTCTCCCCTAAATATAAGTGAAGATGAGGTATAGTACTGTTTTGTTTTTTCTAATGTAAAGGATGTTTTCAGATTTTAATAAATGTAAATGTAAAGGGTTCTGGTTTGCCTCCGTGTCCCAGATCACTGACGGGATGCCAGTGGCACCCCCCGTCGGCGACACAGCGCCCTTGGATCAGTTTGCAAGCACACCGACGGACACGGGTTTGACGTCGCTCATGTCTGTGTGTCCCTCTTCTGAGCCAGAGAAAGTGAATCATGAAAATGATCTTCAGAATGAGATGAAACTGCAGAAATTAGATGATCAAATTTTACAGCTTCTCAGTGAAGTAAGTATTTTTCCTGCTTTTCTAAGCAGTGTATTTGTTGAAGAAAGAGATTAAGAAAATGGGCAAAAAATTGCCTACAAGCTGACCAACTGAAAACAATCTATATTTCTGGCATTGGTGTGTATGTTTATCTTTTTCCTTTAAAATTGGATTGTCTTGTAGTACTAGCAGTAACACGTTTTTCCCACTCATTTTCCTTGAGGGTTTTCTTCACATCTTATGTAATTCATTGAGTGTTCTGTACTTCACATTGGTTCCACCCATCTACCATTTACTTCAAATAAATAGAACTCTTTGGATTCAGTGCTTACTAACACAGAGGATGTCTGAGCAACTTTGGCCTCTACTTTCTCTTCAGTTGTTTTTATAGTCAAAACCACTTCTAAAACTTATAGCTAAGTGGCAAGTTAAAATTCCTGCTTTGATTCCTGAGAGTGGGTAATAGAAAATGCTTATGGAATGATTATGGTTCACTGGTTTGTAGTAATTCTGAACTATTATCTTTTAACACTAGCAATGCTTAATAAACATGAGATCTACCCTAGGTGAGTATGTGCATAAGACTGTAAGGATCCCATGTGCCAGAAATCCATGGAGGTTTCAGCTTGGGCCACAGAGGTAGATCAGAGGAGAGCCGGGATGGGAGTGCTGGTGGATGCATTCCTTGGCATCGCTGATAACACCCCACCAAGCTGGTAGGACCTTTGTCTCCTCAGAGCTCATCTTCCATCTTTTCCAATGGCCGACTCTTCTGCCCGTGTCAGAGCTTAGATTTAAGTTTAACATCCTCATTCAGAGTGCATTTTTCAGCTTCTCTTAGGCCATCCTCATGACAGTTCAATCAAGTAGATAAGGATTAATATATTGTTGTTAAATAGAATAGAAACTCAGTTTATTTGAGTCCTTTATTTTAGTGAGGCAGAGTTGTTTAAGAGAAGGCCCTCTTTTGTGCAGTGCTGTGCTGTGCTAGGTTGCTTAGTAATGTCCGTCTGTGTGACCCCATGGACGGTAGCCTGCCCCGTTCCTCTATCCATGGGGATTCTCCAGGCAGTAATACTGGAGTGGGTTGCCGTGCCCTCCAAGGGATCTTCCCAACCCAGGGGTCGAGCCCAGGTCTCCCACATTGCAGGTGGATTCTTCACTATCTGAGCCACCAGGGAAGCCCAAAAATACTAGAGTGGGTAGCCTATCCCTTCTCCAGGGGAACTCCCGATCCAGGAATCGAACCCAGATCTCCTGCACTGCATGTTGATTCTTTACCAGCTAAGCTGCCAGGGAAAAGTGAAAGTGAAGTCGCTCAGCTGTGCCTGACTCTTCATGACCCCGTGGGCTGTAGCCTACCAGGCTCTTCTGTCCATGGGATTGTCCAGGCAAGAATCCTGGAGTGGGTTGCCATTTCCTTCTCCAAGGGATCTTCCCAACCCAGGGATTGAACCCAGATCTCCCACATTGCAGGCAGACGCTTTAACCTCTGAGCCAGCAGGGAAGCTGCCAGGGAAGCCCTTCTTTTTTACTACCTTAGTGTAAAGGGTAAACATACAATTTGAATTTCAATTGATGTATACACTTAAATTATAAGTAAAGTCATAAAGTTACTGAAAATGTGCTATAATATAGTGGTAGTTATTCTTCCTAATTATTGTACTTTAATTATTACACTAATTGTGAGAATTCTTTCTGTGAAAGACTGCTTTGTCTTAGGTTTTCATTTTTCAACACCATTTTATTATGAATGTTTTAAAACTTAGAGCAATATGAGACTTTCTTAGTGAATACCAGTATATCCACCAATTAGATTCCACTACCAACAAATTACTGTATTTATTTCATCATATAGGTCTATCCATTTATCAAACTATTATTCTGTGACACATTTCAAAGTGAACTACACATGTCAGTATTCTTCCCTCTGTAAATATTTAAGCCTGTGTATCTTTATAGAGTTCAGTGTTTTTTTTTTCAAGTATTTACATTTACTTTTTTTTACTTGATGTAAAATAGAGATGTTGTATTCTCTGAATTGGCTCTACAATTCTCTAAATTGCCTGTTAACGCAAAGAATATAATCAGTCTGATTTTGGTGTTGACCATTTGGTGATTCCATATGTGGAGGTGTCTCTTGTGTTGTTGGAAAAGGTGTTTGCTCTGACCAGTGCATTCTCTTGACAGAACTCCTGTTAGCCTTTGCCCTGCTTCATTTTGTACTCCAGGGACAAACTTGTGTGTTACTCCAGGTATCTCTTGATTCATTCCAATCCCCTGTGATGAAAAGGACATCTTTTATTAGTGTTAGTTCTAGAAGGTCTTATAGGTCTTCATAGAACAGCTCAGCTTCAGCTTTTTCAGCATTAGTGGTTGGGGCATAGACCTGGATTATTGTAATGTTGAATGTTTTGCTCTGGAAGTGAACCAAGATCATTCTGTTTTTGAGATCACACCCAAGTACAGCATTTTGGACTCTTGTTGACTATGAAAACTACTCCATTTCTTCTAAGTAATTCTTGCCCATTCCCTTCCATTTTAGTCCCTAATTCCTAAGATGTTGAGATTCACTCTTGCCATCTCTTGCTTGACTATGTCCAACTTAGCTTGGACCTAACATTCCAGATTCCTATGAAATGCCGTTCTTTATAGCATCAGACTTCACTTTGACCCCCAGATACATCCATGACTGAGCATCATTTCCCCTTGGCCCAGCCGCCTCATTCTTTCTGGAGCTGTTAGTAATTGCCCTCCACTCTTCCCAGCAGCATATTGGACACCTTCCACCTTGGAGGGGCTCGTCATCCAGTGTCATATCTTTTTGGCTTTTCACAGTGCTTCATGGGATTCTCGTGTCAAGAAAACTGGAGTGGCTTGCCCTTCCCTCCTCCAGTGGACCACGCTTGTCAGAACTCTTCACTGTGACCCATCCAACTTGGGTTGCCCTGCGCTGCCCAGGGCTTCCTTGAGTTACACCAGGCCCTTTGCCACAGCAGGGCTGTGATCCAGGAAGGGAACTGAACAGCAGCGGTAACAGTATGTGTTACCCAGACTTACAGGGAGGTAAACATCACCGTCGTCTTAGAATGTTCCCTCACGCTGCTGTCCACAGGCAGTCCTTTCCTGCATTCCACCCCCCATCCCCACCGCACAATCACTTTTCTCATGTTTTTTACGATAGGTTATTTAGTACTTCTTCCAGAACCTAATGTAAATGTAATTATACAGTATGTAACACTTTTGTGTAAGGCCTCTTTCACTCAGCATAACCTTGAAATCAGTCTGTTATTATGTGTATCAGTAGTTTTCTGTTGTATGAGTATTCTAAAGTTTATTTTCCATTATCTCTATTGATATGCCACTGAATTCCTTCCAGGTTTGTGAATAAAACTGAACAATACAGTGCAAGTCTTTCTGTGAACTTTTGTCTCCATTTCTCTTCAGTGAATAGCCTAGAACCAGACTTTCTAGATGACAGGGTAGGTGTTTATACAGTTAAGTAAGACACTGCCTGGCTTTCCCAAGGTGAGTGTCCGTTGCACGCCTGCTAGCAGTGTGTGACTGTCCAGTTGCTCCACAGACTCAGCAGAGTTTACTGTCAGCATGGATCTTATTCCATTCTAGTGAGCGTATACTGGCATTAGTTGTAATTTTAATTTGCATTTCACTGATGAGTGGTGATGTTAAGCACTTTTTCATGTGCTTATTGAATTTTTTGTTAAGTGTTCAAAAATCTTGCCCATATCTTTATTGAGTTGTTAGTCTGTTACTGGGTTATAAGAATCTGTTTTGTATCTTGAATACTAACGTTTTGTCAGATACCTGTGAATTGCATGTTCATTTCCTTAATGGTCTGTTGGTAAGCAGCAGTTTTAATTTTACTGATATTTTGGGGTCTATTTCTTGGCATTCTCTCAACATTTGCTTTTTATATTTTAAAAGCTCTATATTTTTTCTAAGCACATACACATTTATGGCTACTTTTTCTTCCTAATGAACTGACCCCTTTTATCATTCTTAAATGTACATTTATGTCTTTCCTCAATTTTGGAATTTTTAGACATCATTGCTTCAAATATTTTCCTATCCCATTCTCTCTCCTCTTTTTTCAAATTTCATTTAGGCCTTTTGATGTATCTCACAGTCCCCTGTGGCTCTGTGCATTTTATTAAATCTTTCCTCTGTGTTCTTCATATTGAGTAATCCCCTGAGCTGTCTTCAAGTTTCCATCTTCTTTCTTTCATCGTCTCGTTCTCTGTAGTGTGTTCGAGTTTCCATCTTCTTTCTTTCATCGTCTCGTTCTCTGTAGTGTGTTCAAGTTTCCATCTTCTTTCTTTCATCGTCTCGTTCTCTGTAGTGTGGCCAGTCAGTTTTTACTTCAGACAGTGTATTTTTTCAGTTGTAAAATTTCCATTTTTTAAATAATTTTTACTTTCTGCTGAATTTTCTTTTCTTTCATGATAAGCATTTTTTATATCATTGAGCATAGTTATGATCAGTATTGTAAAGTTCTTTTCTGCTTATTTTAACATTTAGGTCTCTGAGGTTAGGTCTCTGTTGATTGCCATTTCTCTTGAGAATAGGTCATATTTTCCTGGTTCTTCCTATTGTGAGTAATTTTGGATTTTGTCCTGGATAGAGTGAGTGTCATTTTGTGGAGACTTTAGATGCTGCTATAGGCCTCCAAAAAGTGTTAATAATTCTATTATAGCAAACATTTAATTTGCTTTGATTTAACTGCTGCCCTTTTGAATCCTTTACTGAACTTCCTACTCCATACTCTCTAATTCTTCAGACTCAAAAGTCTGTGATTTTCCCACTTGAGTTTTAAGACTCCCTACATAGTGCCAATTGTGATATGTTCATAGGCTAAACACTGTAAGGCAGAAACAATTAATTCTGGTCATTTTTTCAAGGGTCAACCCTTCTTTAGAATAAGCCTGCTCTTGTTCACTTTCCAGGATCTCTGAGTAGTTTTTGTTTTATTTGTATTTCTGCCCCAGTTTGTAACTGTGATCTTGAGAGAATCAAATCTCATAGGATCATATTTGTCCATACTAGAAGCTGAATCCCTTGTCTTTAGTTGCAAACGTACCTAGTTTATAAATTCTTTTTTTTTTGTTTTTTTTAAAATTAGTACCTGTTTATTGTAAATCAAAACATTATCACAAATAAGATTACCTGTACTTGATAGTATACATGTTTCAATGCCATTCTCCCATCTCATCCCACCGTCTCCCTCTCTCTCTCCCCCAGAGTCCAAAAGTTCACTCTATAGATCTGAGTCTCTTTTGTTGTCTCGCATACAGGGTCATCATCCCCATCTTTCTAAATTCCATATATATGTGTGAGTATACTATATTGGTGTTTTTCTTTCGGGCTTGCTTCACTCTGTATAATCGGCTCCAGTTCCATCCATCTCCTTAGAACTGATTCAAATGTATTCTTTTTAATGGCTGAGTAATACTCCATTGTGTATATGTACCACAGCTTTCTTA
>SJYQ01002230.1:1590650-1612312 GCA_006410935.1 Redunca redunca
TTGATGTCCTCTGCCAGCATTCAGAAGTTGTTTTGTATATAAATTCTTAAACTTGTGAAAAGTTTTAACATTTTAGAAAACGTCAAATTATATTCTTTTATACCAAAATGAACTTTTAAAATACTTTGTTGTTGTTGTTTTTTATTCTAGACTTCTAATTCTATAATAGATAATGTTCCTGAGAAAGATTCCAGACCAAAAAGAGACACAGATGTGACTTCTGAAAGTGACTATGGAAACAGAAAAGAATGTAGTAAGAAAACGTCTCGAAGATCAAAAATCCCCTATTATTCCAAAACTATTCAGACTATTAAACACCACAGTAAAAGCAGCAGTGCTTTTATAAGGTACTTCTTTTAGTTCTAGAAATTCAAATAAGACAGACAGACGTTTATACTCCCGACTCCTTCCTTAAAGCTGCCTCGTGGTCTTATTTTTTTTTACTTTCCTAATGTCAAAGATTTGACTTTTCAGCCTTGCCAGCTCAGGTTTGGTCAGAATATTCATGTAAATTTACATAAAAGGATCTCTTTATGCTAGATTGTCATTACCCAAGTTGTAAAGATTATAAGTGTCATACATTTCTTTGGGTTATTAACTGTGTTTTTTATTTGCAGTTGTAATCGTAAAATGAAACCACCTTTCCTTAAAGAATTATATATAAGTTCGTCTTTGCCAAACAATAGTACATTAGAAGAATCAGAAAACCAGAAGACTGAAATAATGAAATTAAACAATGATGGTTCAGAAGATGCCACTTACCGGGTATGATTTAAGAGATTAAGAAAAATTGAATATGAATAATCTAGTTTTAAATACAAGTCAGCCCCAGAAAAATAATGCATGTTTTTTTGAGCACAAACTATTTTATTAAGGGGATGAAGTTGGGTTATTTTCCCTGTCTTGATTTCCAGATTTTGTGTAATGTCACTATTTTTATAATTTTTAAAGGAATGCAAATTACACATTTTAGATGAGATTTTAATGAAATCATTTTGCCATATGCATCAAAAGGAGAAAATAGGTCTAAATTTTCAAATTCTTCCTAAAACAGTGATTCCTAACTTAGGAGTCTTAGAGTCTTTTAAGTATCTAAAGAAATCTATAGTCTTCTCAGAGAAACTTTATTAGAGAAACTCATAAAGTATTTGAGTAATATTTTGAAAATAATTTCACGGTTTTCAGGGACTCTTTTGAAACCCAATTTTGGACACATGGTTTCCAGAGTTAGAGTTATTTAGGAATTTTTAGTACAGATTGATTTATTTTGTAATTTTTAAACCTTCTTTCCCTTATTTTACTTGTGAACAGCTGGTTATGCTTTTCACTGTATAGTACACTTACCTCCAATATTATGCTGTTGGTTTTATCCTCTTGTTCTCGGTTATAAAGGCCTTAGCATTTAGAAAATAGTAATAGTCATTATGACAGTAATAATAGCAGTTAACATTTATTGAAGGCTTCCCAGGTGGTGCTAGTGGTAAGGAACCTGCCTGCAAGTACAGGAGATTTAACAGATCCTGGTTTGATCCCTGGATCAGGAATGGAGGAGGGCATGGCAACCCACTCCAGTATTTCTTGGCTGGAGAATCCCAAGGAGAGGAGCCTAGCGGGTTATAGTCCATAGGGTCACAAAGAGTCAGACACGACTGAAGTGACTTACACACACTCACACATTTATTGAGTGGTTATTTTATGCCAGGCACTATTCTGCATGCTTTACTTCCATCTTTTGTTTAATTCTTACCATAGCCCTTTGAGTTAGATACTTTTATTCCCATATTTTAAATGAGAAAATTGAGGCAATGAGAGGCTACGTAACTTTTCTTGAGTTCACAGAACAAATATATTGGTGTATTTTTTAGGCACTTGTTGAGGAACTAGATGAAGAGAGAGAGAAGAGATGGAAAGCTGAACAAACTGAAAAGAAGCTTATGGATTATATTGATGAACTGCATAAACATGCGGTTGAAAAAAAAGATATTCATAGCCAGGCTCTTCTTACTACAGACAGGTAAGGGAAAAGTCTGTACACCTAAGGTTATCTCGTAGGACAAAAAAGTGCTGAACTTGGAACTGGAATGCCTTCAACTAGCTGCAGTATGATCGAAAACTATGCATGTGGTTTTAGTTTGAACTGAACTAGTTTTATTTAAAGCCTTTGGGCTTTATCAGCTTTTTATATAAACAAAGGATTCAGGATATTAATTTGAGCCCTCAAGGTGGAAAATGTCAGATAGATAAAGTATCACAATTGAAAAACAGGAAGAGCATAGAGCAGGGATTGGCAGACTTGTTCTGGAAGTTACAGGGCTTGGCATACTTTTTCTATAGGTTTTCTGGCTCATGATCAGTCTCTGTGTGCTATTCTCCACAATGGACTTTGGTATGAGATAACCCAAGTTTCTTAATTCTAATGTTTCTATGCAGTCTTACTTCATTTCCCATTTTCTCTTTTTTTTCCTATGTTGTATTATGTAATATAAGAATGTCTTATTCTGATATGTGAGAATACCACACAGTGTTTTGAAATGACAGCTTTTTTCTTCGGTTTCCTGTAGGCAAGTATTTCTAAAGTTATGCTTTTTCTCAAAAGGTTAAAGGTTTTGTCCATGGAGTTCCTTTTGATTTTTATCTCTTCTTACCCTTGAATAAGCACTAGATTTCTAGACTTGGTATTTGCCAACAAACAGGCATTAGGAAGTTGTTCTTGGTTCCATTTCCTACCTACATATACAGTAGATAATTCCCTTTCTACAGTCTTCATTGATCAGTAAGTTTGTGTACATGGGCCCCAGCCCAATTCCCAGATTCGGTTTATACATATAACTAGTAAAGTTTTGTGGTCCTGATATAGTATTTTCTAGCAGATTCTCTCATTCTTTGTACCTATGGAATATAAGGAAAATTGCAATACGCACCATGTGTTCTATGAAAATCTCTGTAATTAGGCAAACTATGATGCTTTATGCTATTACTAGACAATCCACCACTTACCCATCAATTCTTACCTTATATCTTTTGGAAGTTGCTATTCCTGATAGAATAAGATGCTGGACAAAGGTAACAACAGAATGGGTAAGTAACAGTCCTGTAACCACTTAGAAGAAACAGCACTTTTATTTGCAGGAGGTGCACAGGTAGCCAGGATAGTTTAATGACAGGTACATCCAGACTGTGTGACTTGATGAGTCACAATCAGACGATGAAAGAGAGGGATTTATCTTCCTTTTCCATTTAGTTCCCTTTGCTTATTACTGAAATTCCTCCCAGATTTTGGCATTGTGTTTTCTCTTGTTTAGAGTCATTTGTAGATGCATCTTTGTTTTTCTCTGCTTTGTAAGTATTATCTGCTGCTGCTGCTAAGTCACTTCAGTCGTGTCCGAATCTGTGCGACCCCATAGACTGCAGCCCACCAGGCTCCCATCCTTGGGATTCCCCAGGCAAGAACACTGCAGTGGGTTGCCATTTCCTTCTCCAGTGAGTGAAAGTGAAAAGTGAAAGTGGAGTTGCTCAGTTGTGTCCGACTCTTAGTGACCCCATGGACTGTAGCCCACCAGGCTCCTCCATCCATGGGATTTCCCAGGCAAGAGTACTGGAGTGGGATGCCATTGCCTTCGTGGAATAGTAAAGGAAGCTATGTCTGGGATTGCGAGCAGATTCTGTTTTTTTTGGAAAGCTGTGGACATGCCTCACCTTTATCCTTCTTTAACCTCTGTTGTTGTGTCATGTTTCCCATGTTACATGTTCACTGTTCTCTTGAAAACTTAGCTTCAGTCTGTTCTGGTTCATCTATCCCCCGGAATGGGTTTTGGAGATCAGATCCTCACCAGTCTTCATATTCCCTTATATGACTTGGTAGGGACTCTGTATTCTTCATATCTATACAGGTTCTGACATTTAGGTACTGAGCTATGAGTACATATTATCTCAAAAACTGAATCTTCTCTATTGTTTCAAGTCCCTAAGCTGTATCTGACTCTTTGTGACCCCATGGTCTATAGCCCATCAGGCTCTTCTGTCCATGGGGTTTCGCAGGCAAGAATACTGGAGTGGGTTGCCATTTGCTTCTCCATGGCATCTTCCCAACCCAAGGATCAATTCATGTCTCCTGCATTGGCAGGCGGGTTCTGAGCCACTTGAGAAGCCAAATCTTTGATCTCTACTGTGCTTTTAATGGCAAGCTGCTTCAGTATTCTTGCCTTAGAATCCCATGAACAGTATGAAAAGGCAAAAAGATATGACACTGAAAAGATGAACTCCCCAGGTCAGTAGGTGTCAATATGCTACTGGAGATCAATGGAGGAATAACTCCAGAAAGAATGAAGGGATGGAGACAAAGTGAAAACAACACCCGGTTGTAGATGTGACTGGTGATGGAAGTAAAGTCCAGTGCTGTAAAGAGCAATATTGCATAGGAACCTGGAATGTTGGGTCCATGAATCAAGGTAAATTGGAAATGGTCAAACAGGAGATGGCAAGAGTGAACATTGACATGTTAAGAATCAGTCAACTAAAATGGATTAGAATGGGAAAATTTAATTCAGATGACCCTTACATCTACTACTGTGGGCAAGAATCCCTCAGAAGAAATGGTGTGGCCCTCACAGTCAACAAAAGACTCTGAGATGCAGTATTGGGTGCAGCCTCAAGAATGACGGAATGGTCTCCGTTCATTTCCAAGGCAGACCACTCAGTATCACAGTAATCCAGGTCTGCCCCAGCCATTAATGCTGAAGAAGCTAAAGTTGAGCGGTTTTATGAAGACCTATAAAACCTAGAACTTACATACAAAAAAGATGTCCTTTTCATCATAGGGGATTGGAATGTAAAAGTTGGAAGGCAAGAAACACCTGGAGTAACAGGCAAATTTGACCTTGGAGTACAAAATGAAGCAGGGCAAAGGCTCACACAGTTTTGCCAAGAGAACACACTGGTCATAGCAAACACCCACTTCTAACAACACCAGAGAAGACTCTACACATGGACATCACCCGATGGTCAACACTGAAATCAGATTGATTATATTCTTTGAAGCCAAAGATGGAGAAGCTCTATACCGTCAGCAAAAACAAGACCGGTAGCTGATTGTGGCTCAGATCATGAACTTCTTATTGTCAAATTCAGGCTTAAATTGAAGAAAGTAGGGAAAACCACTAGACCATACAGGTATGACCTAAATCAAATATCTTATGATTTTACAGTGGAAGTGACAAATAGAGTCAAGGGATTAGATCTGATAGACAGAGTGCCTGAAGAACTATGGGTAGAGGTTCATGACATTGTACAGGAGGCAGTGATCAAGTCCATCCCCAAGAAAAAGTAATGCAAAAAAAAGCAAAATGGTTGTCTGAGGAGGCCTTACAAATAGCTGAAAAAGAAGAGAAGCTAAAGGGAAAGAAGAAAAGGAAAGATACACCCATTTGAATGCAGAGTTCCAAAGAATACCAAGGAGAGACAAGAAAGCCTTCCTCAGTGATCAGTGCAAAGAAATAGAGGAAAGCAATAGAATTGGAAAGACTAGAGATCTCTTCAAGAAAATTAGAGATACCAAGGGAACATTTCATGCAAAGATGGGCTCAATAAAGGACAGGAATGGTATGGTCCTAACTGAAGCAGAAGATATTAAGAAGAGGTGGCAAGAATACACAGAATAATTATATAGAAAAGATCTTCATGACCCAGATAACCATAATGGTGTGATCACTCACCTAGCACCAGACATCCTGGAATGTGAAGTCAAGTGGGCCTTAGGAAGCATCACTACGAACAAAGCTGGTGGAGGTGATGGAATTCTAGCTGAGCTTTTTCAAATCCTGAAAGATTATGCTGTGAAAGTGCTGCACTTAATATGCCAGCAAATTTGGACAACTCAGCAGTGGCCACAGGACTGGAAAAGGTCAGTTTTCATTCCAATCCCTAAGAAAGGCAATGCCAAAGAATGTTCAAACTGCTGCACAGTTGCACTCATCTCACACACTAGCAAAGTAATGCTCAAAATTCTTTAAGCCATGCTTCAACAGTATGTGAACCAGGAACTTCCAGATGTTCAAGCTGGATTTAGAAAAGGCAGAGGAACTAGAGATCAAATTGCCAACCTCTGCTGGATCATAGAAAATGCAAGAGAATTCCAGAACACCATCTGCTTCTGCTTTATTGTATAACCAAAGCCTTTGACTGTGTAGATCACAACAAACGAAAATTCTTAAAAGGATCGGAATACCAGACCACCTAACCTGCCTCCTGAGAAATCTGTATGCAGGTCAAGAAGTAACAGTTAGAACCAGACATGGAACAACAGACTAGTTCCAAATCAGGAAAGGAGTACGTAAAGGCCGTATATTGTCACCCTGCTTATTTAACTTATATGCAGAATATATCGTGCGTAATGCCGGGCTGGATAAAGCACAAGGCAGAATTAACATTGCCAAGAGAAGTATCAGTAACATCAGATACGCAGATGACACCACCCTTATGGCAGAAATTGAAGATGAACTGAAGAGCCTCTTGATGAAAGTGAAAGAGGAGAGTGAAAAAGTTGACTTAAAACTCAACATACAAAAAACAAAGATCATGGCATCTGGCCCCATCACTTCATGGCAGATAGGTGGGGAAACAATGGAAACAGTGAGAGACTTTATTTTCTTGGGCTCCAGAATCACTGGAGATGGTGACTGCAGCCATGAAATTAAAAGACGCTTGCTTCTTGGAAGAAAAACTATGACCAACCTAGACAGAGTATTAAAAAGCAGAGGCATTACTTTACCAACAAAGATCCGTCTAGTCAAATCTTTGGTTTTTCCAGTAGTCATGTATGGATGTGAGAGTTGGATCATAAAGAAAGCTGCTGCTGCTGCTAAGTCACTTCAGTCATGTCTGACTCTGTGCAACCCCCTAGACAGCAGACCACCAGGCTCCGCCATCCCTGGGATTCTCCAGGCAAGAACGCTGCAGTGGGTTGCCATTTCCTTCTCAGTGAGTGAAAGTGAAAAAAGTGAAGTCGCTCAGTTGTGTCTGACTCTTTGCAGCCCCATGGACTGTAGCCTACCAGGCTCCTCCATCCATGGGATTTTCCAGGCAAGAGTACTGGAGTGGGTTGCCACTGCCTTTTCCAAAAAGAAAGTTGAGCACGGAAGAATTTGAACTTGGTGCTTGGAGAAGACTTTTGCTTTTGAACTGTTGTATTGGAGAAGACTCTTGTGAGTCCCTTGGATTGCAAGATCCAGCCAATCAATCCTCATGGAAATTTAGGATTTCCAATGAATATTCATTGGAAGGACTGATGCTGAAGCTGAAACTCGAGTACTTGGGGCACCTGATGTAAAGAACTGACTCATCTGAAGACCCTGATGCTGGGAAAGATTGAAGGCAGAAGGAGAAGGGGACAACAGGGGATGAGATGGCTGGATAGCATCACTGACTCCATGCACATGGGTTTGGGTGGACTCTGGGTGTTGGTGATGGACAGGGAGGCCTGGCGTGCTACAGTCCATGGGTTGCAAAGAGTTGGACACGACTGAGCAACTAAACTGACCTGATGCCTTTAATACCTAATCTATAAACTTCCAAATCTCTTTATCTATTATCCAGGCCTTCTTGATTAACAGATTGTACATCTAATCATCTACTAAAAATTTCTTATCTACATTGCTTTAAGTTCCTAAGTTCAACATATTGCTAGGTCAACTTTTCCTGCCCCCTTATTTTATATTCCTTGTTCTAATAAATGACATTTCATATTGTCAGCCACCAAAGCTAGAAATTTCAGAATCATTTTTTTGCTTCCTTCTTCTTTTTCAGACTTCATAACCAGTAGGCATTGATACCCTCTTCATTTTACTTAAAAGATGTTGAACCATCTTCCCTCTGTCCCCAAACTGTTGGATTAGTTTAGGCCCTTATCTCCTGCTCAGAGGATTACTCTAATTCTTTTTATTTGTAGCTTCTCTGCCCCTTCCACCATATATTTCACAGACTAAAGTCTAATATTCTCTCTTACAACATACCACACTGGAGTTGAAAGACCAGTTTGGAGACCATTCTCAAAGGCAAGAAGAGAGATATTAAGAACAAAAATTGGAGCAGTGACTCTCGTGTAGGAGTTGATAGGTACAGGGATTTTTCTCAATTATGACTTGGAAATTACACACTGGAGTGGCTACCTGGCTCAGAAATTCCTTCATGAGGCTCTGTCTTTGCTATTCATTGTCCCCTTTTCACACACTCCTGTTATGTCATGAACTGCCTCTCTGCCTATAATATTGGTCTAGAGAGGAACCACTGACCGCGATGGTAAAGGTAAACCTTAGCCATGGCCACAGTGACTGGTGCGTGAAGTGGGCGTATGACCCAGATTGGAATAACCAGGGCTTTTCCCAGAACTCAGTTCAGAGTTGAGCTGGAGAAAAGTAGTCTCTTCTGTTTGGTTCCCACTGCTGTCAGAACATGGGTCTAGAGATGCTCGCAGCTTCCCGTCTCCCCTGCTGCTGCTCCTAAGCCGCTCCAGTCGTGTCCGACTCTGTGCCCCTGAGTGCATTATAAAACCTGCCATGGGAAGAATGCAGACCAGCCTGTTGGGAATCAGAGAGACCTCATGGTGTTCATATCCTTGGTTTCAGTGGTCCCTCAGAATAGTGCCATCCCTGACTCTGAATTGGTTACTTATACGTTTCACTAAACTCTCCTTTCTTCCTAAAACTGAGAATTTTCAGTCAAAAGACTCTGAGTGACACTGAGCTAGTATAGTACTAGGATGTGGTACTTAATGTCTAGGGAAGATGCAGGAAGGTCAGAGTTGACTTTCAGGCTTCTGTTCAGAGTCGCTTCTCTTCTGTAGCTTTATAAATGGATGTCTGTCCTCTGCCAGATGTTAAGCTCCTTGAAGGCCAGGCTGTATCTTAATTATCTTACTTGCTTTTAAGCCCACATCTAGCACAATGCCTGAAACAAATAAGGTGCTTTTAAGTTTTGCTGTCAAATAGTAAAGTTCACAAAAGATAAAGATTCATTAATTTAATTTATGTAAAATGTTTTCCCTTTGACACAATGCTAGTTTCACGGATCAGGGGGATGGCATACTGTTTTTCAGCTATTTTTTACTCTAAGGAGAATTTGGAAAATACTTCAAATCTTCCTTTCTTCTGTGTCCCTACCTACAAATCTTCCTCTCTACTTCCTCTCTACGCTTAGTGTTTAGTACAGTTTTCATCTTTTTCATATGTATAGTATACTTAAAATGTGATTTGTGCTTTAGGCTAAAAGAAGTTATTTTTAAAGAGAGAAATTCCAAGCTGCAGCTGGAAATTATGGTTCACAGACTTCAAAATGAAATTAAAAAACTAACTATTGAATTAATTAAAGCAAGAGATCAACAAGATGATCACATTAGACACCTGAGAACCCTGGAAAAAGCGCTGGAGAAAATGGAGAGGCAGAAGGGGCAGCAGCAAGCCGCACAGGTACGCTCTGCCATCTGCACTCCCACGAATTACACGCTCATGGCGTCTCCTGAAACACGCTACGTCATCATACGCAGACAGAGATGTTAGGCTGGATGCAAAAATTACACGTGCCGGTCATTTAACCTGTGGAATTATTTCTTGAAGTAAGGCCGCCAGCATTCGCAAAGCAGTTAAAAGAAGAGTTGGTGGATATACTGCTAGTTGTTAGGCTTGTGTTTTATTAGAGCTAGTTTTTAAATGACTCCTTGGGGGTGTTTGAAGGCTTTTAAGTTTTGTGTTTTCTGAATAGAAATTTTTTTAAGGTTCATGGTGCAAATAAGATTTAATGCTAATATGTTTGATGCTTCTGCATGTGTGCTGAGTCACTTCAGTTGTGTCCAACACTTTGTGATCCTGTGGAGTGTAGTCCACCAGGCTCCACTGTCCATAGGATTCTCCAGGCAAGAATACTGGAGTGGGCTGCCTTGCCCTCCTCTAGGGGATCTTCCTGAGCCGCGGATTGAACCCGTGTCTCCTATCCCTCCTGCATTAGCAGGTGGGTTCCTTACCACTAGCACCGCCTGGGAAGCCCTTGATGCTTGTAAGACTTAACTTTATGTAACCACACCGTTATTTAGTTAATTTTGGAAATCAGCTTAGTCACTAGGTCTTGTTACTTAGAAGACACTTTTCTTTGGGTAACTGACATTAAAATAGAAGCAGAGGAGATGATCTAAATACTGTAATTGTGTGTATTTTACTCAGATGCGACTTATCCAAGAGGTGGAACTCAAAGCTGCCGCTGCTGATAGAGAAATAAACTTACTTAGGACTTCTCTTCATCAGGAAAAGGAACAGGTGCAACAACTTCATGAGCTGCTTGCATTGAAAGAAAAAGAACACCGGTAAGTGAAATATGTATATATCAGGAAAATACGGACATTTGAAAACAAAAAAAGTCACTTGGTTCTCTCTGTCCCTCCCCCCAGAACTAGACAGTGATTCAGCAGTGGTGAAGTCTGACATGTTTATGTATCCTTTGGAATCAGTCTTAGTGTAAGAACTTGTAACTTAGAAACAAATTAGTGACTTTGTTAAGGTTGAAGTATGGAAAAGTTGATCATTATAGAGAAAACTGTTTTAATTGACTTCCAAGTAACTGCTTGTTAAATTTATCAGTATACTTTATTCCTTTGAAACAGAATTCAGCAGACTTTTCCCTGTTGAGGTCCAGATAGAAAATATTTCAGGCTTTTCAGGTCATGCCTAACTGTCTCTTTGTAGCCCAAAAGTAACCATAGACAATGTGTAAGCAAATGGATGTGCTGTGTTCCAATAAAAGTTTATTTCCCCACAAGAAGGGCACCAGGCCAGATTTGGTCCAAGGGCTGTAGTTTTGCCCAGTAGAGTGTATTTACTGTATATTAAAGACTCAAGCAACGTAGAAGATGCAGTGAAACAGCACCTGACTCCTGTGAATACACCCAAAGGATATCAGAAACCATAAAATGACTGTGAGCTATCTCAGTGAAGTTAAGACTTGGCATATCCCTGTCATCACTGAATGAACCGTCAAATAAAACTCATGTTCTTTCTGCATCTACCATCCTGTCCCTAGTTTTGGGTTTGAAAGTAAGGAGCTGATATTTAACAATAGGGAATATAGAATATTTAGGACTTAAAGGCCTTTAAAGTTTTTCTTTCCATGTAAACAGCACCCTGTGTTTTTTATTTGTTTTTCATTCCAGGAAAGACATTGAAACAAGGGAGTTTTTTAGTGAAGCTGAGTTCCAGGAAGCCTTAGCTAAAGAAATTGCTAAAGAAGAGAGAAAGCATGAGCAAGTTATAAAAGAATATCAAGACAAAATTGATGCATTAAATCAACAGTATATGGATTTAGAAAATGAATTCCGTATTGCTTTAACTGTTGAAGCCAGAAGATTTAAAGATGTAAGAACTGGCATCTAGCTTTTTATTGAAAACAGAATCAGCAAGTTACGATTTGATAAGAGGACTACATTTTAGAATTCTAGCTCTATTTGCATGCTGCCTATAGGATCTTAAGCAAATTACTTAGGTTCTTAGAGCCTTATTCTTCACATAAATAATAGCTAATCTTCAGTGCTGTTGCCAAAGCTAAGTGACATTATAAATGGTCAAGTAAAGAGAGCACTCAAATAGGAATTAGGAAACCTGCATTCTCTATTATTGAGTACTGTAGATCAGGGTTCAGCAAATTAAAGTCTCTGGGCTATTTTTGGCCCATTACCTGTTTTTATGAGAACAGAGCCATGCTCACTTGTTTACACAGTGTCTGGCTGCTTTTGTGTCAACATAGCAGGATCCAGACCTTAAAACATAAACACTATGGCCTGGCTGACCTGTGAAGCCAATTATCTGTGAATTTCATTCTATTGCTAAAACTCAGATACTAAAAATGAAAAAAGTAAGCTGTTTCCAAAATCAGATATTTTCTAAATATTCTGAGAACTGCTATTTATAATGCAATTTTAAAATATAGGTTAAAGATGGTTTTGAAAATGTGGCAACTGAATTAGCAAAGAGCAAGCATGCTCTTGTTTGGGCTCAACGAAAAGAAAATGAGTCTTCCTCTTTAATTAAAGACCTAACCTGTATGGTGAAGGAACAAAAAACAAAACTTGCAGAAGTTTCTAAATTGAAACAGGAAACAGCAGCAAATCTACAGGTAAGACAGTGTACCATTGTGTTTCCTTTTTAGCTTTTATGTTGTTTTCTCAAGTATGTTGTGATAATTTTAGGAAGTATACAGTTGTGAACTAGATAACACTAAGTATATTTTTATGTGTGTGAAGACTAATACAATTGGGAGATAAACCATGGCTGCCCAAGTTGTACTACTTATACTAAAATCGTATTTAAATAAGTAAGTGAATTAATTTTAAGAAGCATACTAAGTAAACAGATACTAGTTTTACAGTGATACAGATGGCTGAAGTTTGGAAAATATCAAAGGAATTATTGATATTAATTTTGTGGTAGTGGACGTCTGTACATACTAATATACCTACATTGATATTGACATTGAAGTCGCTCAGTCGTGTCCGACTCTTTGCAACCCCATGGACTGTAGCCTACCAGGCTCCTCCGTCCATGGAATTTTCCAGGCAAGAGTACTGGAGTGGGTTGCCATTTCCTCCTCCAGGGGATCTTCCTGACCCAGGGATCCAACTCAGGTCTCCAGCATTGTAAGCAGACGCTTTACCGTCTGAGCCACCAGGAAGTCATTAATATACCTAACTATAATACTTTTTAATTACTTTATTTCTGTTGTCTCAGTTTTAAATATTAGTGATATTTTGCTCAAAAGGACTCACTTTATATAAGTGTCCTTTAGACTGTTGATGTAAATCCTTGATGAGAAATTTTGAGTAATACATGTGTAGTTGCTCTTTTAAAATATTAAATAAAATTCAGAGTTTTTACAGGAATAGCCTCTTAAAATTTGGCTTTTTATTTAATGACCTACATTTATTTTTAGTCAATAAAATTAAAACATTTTCTATGTAAAATTTAGGAACATTACTTTGTATTTGCTTAAATAACATTTTTTTCACTATAAAATACAGAAAGAAAGAAGTACTTAAATATAATAATTACTTTGCATTCTTTTCAATGTTTTTTGGTGGTATACAGAATCAAATCAACACACTTGAAATTTTAATTGAAGATGACAAGCAGAAGAGTATTCAAATAGAACTTCTCAAGCAGGAAAAAATGCAGCTTATTTCCGAGCTAGCTGCCAAGGAATCGCTAATTTATGGTTTAAGGACAGAAAGAAAAGTATGGGGACATGAGTTGGCACTACAGGGTAAAATTCTCAAATTTTCAAAAAATAGCCCATTCTGCTCATCCTGCAAACCAGTGTATCAGAAAAGGGGGTTAATTCTTCCTAGGCACCCCGGGAAAGGAGGCAGCGCTTTATACGGAGGGTGACTGTCATTGGTTAGTCAGACAGGAATGAAATTATACTAAGGAATTGAGAAGGAGTTTATTACACCCATTTTATAGTTATAGCTCTGATATTTTGCTGTCTCTGGTTTTCTTCCCAGTGTAATTTGGTTACGTTTCTGAATAGGTATACTTTTATGATGCTACAGCTGAATAAGTTATTGAAAACAATTCTTATCTAGTGATTTTAAATTGGTTGTACATATGCAGCATTTATTTTTTTGCTAACAAGATAACATTTATCTTGTTACATGTGGAGAAATGTGAAATCAGTTATGAATAAAAACCATTTTAGGTTCAGGTAAACTTACCCTTAGTCTCATTCCCTTTCCAGTCACCATAAAGCAAGAGATACACACTTTTAAGATATACACTTAAGTTTTAAGGCATTCATGGAGACTTTACAAATTATGAATAGTAGATGTTGGCCTAAATGGAACATTGCTTATTTGACCATTCCATGTAGGAACCTGTAATATAATTACAAATTAATTTTGTTTGTATGGACAGCATATCATGACCCATTAAATATTTTGTGACTCAGTTAGTTGTTCACAAAAGTAGCTGCTTGCATGGTTACTGTGGTTTTAGGTTCTCAAATATCCAGTTTTTAAAAGGCCCGTTTCTTCTCTTTCCACTTTATATTATGCTGTTACATATTTTGTTTCTTTATTCAGCTTCTTTTATCCATTATATCATACACTGTAAAATTAGATGCTCGTTAAAAACTCTAAGGTCTTCTTAAGGTTTTTACTGTGATGTTTGTTTCTTAGGATCTTCTCTAGTCCAAAATCATGGGAGAGCAGAGGCTCAGCTTGAAAGCCTGTGTAGGGAGAATGAATGTCTGCGAAAAGCACGTGAGCGTGACAGTGACACAATAAGAATCAAGTGTAAAATCATAGACGACCAAACTGAAACCATTGGAAAATTAAAAGAAGTAAGTGTGATGTTTTATTTTAGGAAAAGCTCATAGGGAAAGTGTGAAAAATGTGTGGATCAAAGTACCTAATAAATATTTTATCTCGATGAATCCCAACTGTTATGGAATTTAAGACACACTATCATATTTTTTTAGTAATGTTTGCCACTTTGCTTTTAAAAGTTATATATAACATTTATTAACTTGAAATTACTTTTACCTCAAGATTTTATGGAGGGTGTTGTTATGGCCCTTCAAAGTAATTGAAACTGGCGTTCATAATGGGTGGTTGTTGCTCTTCAGTTGCTGAGTCATGTCCAGCTCTTTGCGACCCTGTGTACTGCTGCACACCAGGCTTCCCTGCACTTGGCGGTGGGTGGAGTTCTGCACACTCAGCAAGGACCAGCAGTGGGACATGCAGGGCGCCAGACACGTTGTCTTGCCACGTGGGGCGGCGGCAGGGCCTGTCCCTGCTAGTCAGGGCCTGAGAAAGCACGGTCCACTGGAGGAGGACACGGCAAACCCCCTCAGTGATCTTGCCTTCAGTTCAGTTCAGCTCAGGTCAGTCGCTCAGTCGTGTCCGACTCTTTGTGACCGCATGAATCGCAGCACGCCAGGCCTCCCTGTCCATCACCAACTCCTGGAGTTCACTCAAACTCACGTCCATCGAGTCGGTGATGACATCCAGCCATCTCATCCTCTGTTGTCCCCTTCTCCTCCTGCCCCCAATCCCTCCCAGCATCAGAGTCTTTTCCAATGAGTCAACTCTTCGCATGAGGTGGCCAAAGTACTGGAGTTTCAGCTTTAGCATCATTCCTTCCAAAGAAATCCCAGGGCTGATCTCTTTCAGAATGGACTGGTTGGATATCCTTGCAGTCCAAGGGACTCTAAAGAGTCTTCTCCAACATCACAGTTCAAAAGCATCGGTTCTTACCTTCAGAGCCCCATAAACGGTTAGGAATCAAAAAAAGGTAGCATTTTTTCGTTCTGTTTAGTATCTTCCAGTATTGCTAAATCAGTTCTCAGAATTCTCTGTGACAAAACCTTGTTGTTGCTCAGTCGCCCAGTCGTGTCCCACTCTACAGCTCCATGGACTTCAGCATGCCATAAATAGAATGCAAAAGTGCTTATTTCCGAGAGACACTGATTTTACCCTCTTCTTTAATATGGCCTGTCTTAGAGAAAACGAACAGGATCTCTTGTTTCAAAGTATATTACATGAAAATTCCCAGAGAAATATTCTGAAAGTCAGCATGAACTCCAAAATTTGAATCATTTCGAACTCCAAAATTTTCTTCTGAAGATTATCTTCAAGGTGTTAAAAAAAAATAGCCCAAGAAAAGAGATTTTAAGAAACTTGTAAATGGGATTATCACCCACAAAGTTAGGAACTCATTCTCTCTCTTTTTCATTTTTTTAAGGAACTCATTAATTACAACTACCTAAGATTTGATTTTTTTCCCTCCTTAGTTATTTTTAAGAAACAGGACTTCATCAACTATAGAAAATAAAGAAACATTATCACCATGTTGCTATATCCATAATTAGATTTAGACTGGGAATGCTTGAACTGTGATTTTTGGTTTAAAAAAAAAAGTTTTCAGGTTTTCAACTCATCATTTTTCTTTCTTTTCACAATTTAGTACATTTACTTTAAAGGCCATTGTATCAACCTCAGAGATAACGAGCATTAATGGTGCATCCCAGCTCATTACGGAACATACAGAGATGACTAGGTGTAATTTCTTACAGCAGTAAATCCACCATGTGCTCAGCCACTCAGTCATGTCTGACTTTTTGCAACCTCATGCACTGCAGCCCACCAGGCTCCTCTGGGGTTCTCCAGGCAAGAATACTGGAGTGGGTTGCCATTTGCTCTTCCCGGGATCTTTCCAACCCAGGAATCAAACCTATGTCTCCTGCATTGGCAGGAGGGTTCTTTAGCCCTGAGCCACCAGGAAGCCCAAATATTTCACCATAGCTAACAACTTAAAGGGATAATGACCTAATCTGCAGAATTTGGAGTTCAATATTTTCAATTAAGTAGATGCTAAAACAGGACTTTTGAGGTTGGGTTTCCTCATATGTATTATTTTGGTACTTTTGAGTATGGGTCACAAGATTCTCTGATGGTACAATGTTATTTTTATTAGCAGGGTTATTTCATAAGAATCTTCTATAGCTTTTATGAATTCCTAATAATATATTAAGACTGCTCTCCCCTGAGTACTTAAGTATGAGAGTTGTGAAGAGAAAATAAATTATGGAAATGTTGGTCAAGACTACCTGGTATCATTGCTTAGAATTTTTAGATGTATAACACACTGAGGAATTTAACCACATTTTCTAAAATACTGATGAATTCATTCCTAAATTAGCCTCATTCAGTATTCATTTGTTTGCCTCCATCATCTTCGCAAAAGGGAAAAAAGAAAGGCAAGGTGGGGCAGGGGAAACAGGATGAAAGCAGGAACTGCTAATTTCATTTTTTTCTCACTGGTAGAGACTGATATCGTTAGTTGATGTTACAGGGTTCTAGCTTACAGGCATGCCCCTGTAAAGCAGATATGTTCGTTGGCATAAATAAGTCAGATGAGGCCTAATACCTGCAAACATTTAACAGTGCCTAAGGTAGTTTTGATCTTTCATTAATCCTCTGATTTGTAGTATGCAAATAGAGGATACAGTTGGCCTCACAGGACAGATGAAATGAAGTTTGGGGGAATATAGAGCCTATTTTCATGTGACATTTCAATAGTGATGAAATCATACTTTAAAGTATTTGTTCACTCTAATGCAGAAGACACTTGTTTAGCAGAGTAGAAATAGTATTTTATGTCATACGTGCATCGTGAATATCAATCTTTGCTGTATTCCATGTTAAATAAAATTGTCATTGTACTGTTTTTCTTCCCATGTACTCCTTTTGTATGGTTGGTAGTAACCTAATGAAATAAAAAGTGTACATAGTGTATCATTCTTAATGGCATTTAAAAAAAGTAGTGGTGCTATTCCTTATTGTTTGTGATTTTTAGATTGTTCTGTAGAAATCTTTTCTAAAACATTCACAGGACATTCAATTTATTTTTTAATCTGTAGTTTTTATAATAACTTTAAACAATATTGAATTTGGAAGTAAGACATTTAAGATTAAGAAAAATGTTTTTTAATAATGATTTATTTTCTGTAAAAATGAAGNTGGATGAAATAGTTGAGAAACTAGAAAGACACAATGAAAGAAAAGAAAAACTAAAACAGCAGTTGAAAGTAAAGGAATTAGAACTTGACGAAATCAGAAAAGCTTACAGGTATTATACAGTATTTCCTATTGGGAAATAACATGTGGCTTAATAATTTCATGTAACCAGTTTTTTTTAATTATTTCTTTTCATATTAGTACACTTAATCAGAAGTGGCATGATAAAGGAGAACTTCTATGTCATCTTGAAATGCAAGTCAAAGAAGTGAAAGAAAACTTTGAAAACAAAGAAAGAAAACTTAAAGCGGAAAGAGATAAAAGTATTGAACTACAAAAGTAAGCATTAAGTCCTAAAGTATGTGGGATATCTTTAAAGAAAGCTGAATTGGGATGGGTAGGCATGAGGAAGGTAAAAACATTTTGGACATAGTTATTTGCCAAGTACTTAATTTCCATTCCATCTATAAAATGATTATAACAGTTCCTCCCTTAGTATTTGATGGAAGTTTAAACTTAGTGTATATGTGTATTTATATATGTATATGATTTGTATGGGCTATTTAGCATTTAAAAAGTGCCCGATGCATAGTAATGGCTGTATAAATTTTTGCTTTTTATTACTAGAATTACTGTTTTCAAATTCTGTTTGAATGGAAACAGCTAATATTTTTGGCTGTTGTGTGTGGAGTTTTGGCTTCCCAGGTGGTTCAGCACTAACGAATCCGCCTGCCAATGCAGGAGACCAGGATTCAGTCCCTGGGTTGGGAAGATCCCCTGGAGAAGGAAATAACAACCCACTCCTGTAGTCTTGCCTGGGGAATCGCATGGGCAGAGGAACCTGGCAGTCCATGGGGTTGCAAAGAGTTGGACACAGCTTAGTGACTGAACAACAACAACATGTGAAGTTTAGAGGAAAAAACTCACTGACTGCCAGGGACAGAGCGCTCCTGAAGAATCTAAAACAGATGTCAGCAGCAGTTAGCCTGCGCCAGCTGAGGATGAGAGCTGATTTTAAATAAGGGGAAAAAATCTATACGCATATGCCATTGTTGTATGGACTTTATAAAATACTCTAGAGGAAATGAGGGTTTTACCTTATAAACTATATGACTAGACTTGTTAAAATAATTTAAAGTTAACTGAGCTAAAAAATAGGTAGCATGGTTTAGTGACCAGATCTCATGTCAAAATACAGAACGGTGTAGATAATGTGGCATGTAGGTAGCCCCAAAATTTCATATAGAGGTAGGTTCCCCATTATATCAAATCTAATAGAACCTCGAAATTTGATTTCATATTTTAACTCAGTGTAAATGAAAAGGTGAAAGGTGTTATTATACACCCCAGAAGTTTTAATTGATAATACAGTCAGTTGTCTGCTGATGGACCCTGTTATACTTTGCTTTACAACCAAACATTAATGCAAACAAACATTGGACTTAGAGTTTTCTTTCCTGCTGGTCACAGCTTTTCAGTGTGAAGTCCTTTTGATCCTAAAAGACACAATCATTTGATATAACTAAAAGTTCCTAAACTTAATAAAAACCATAAAGCCTGACAATTTTTAGAATCTCTTTTTTGTTTATTGTGTTTTTAAGAGCAAAACAATAAAAAGGCCTGATTTTTACCTTAATGCTCTTATGACTGAGATTGGTAGGTATAATTTTTAATTTAATGGAACTTTAATAAAATAAATCATTGTTCATAAGAAAGATTTTATTTGCATAGCTTTTTATAACATATAAATTGATTTTTTTTTTATATCTTATTTTGAACCCAGCAGTAATTCCGTGAGGTTAGCCAAACAGGCAGGATTATCGTGTTATAGTTGACAGACTTTAAATCCAGACGTTGTGAACTTGCCCTTGGTCACATAGCTACCAAATGTTGCAACAGGAATAAAAGAAAGGCTTTTGATTCATGATCCTAATGCTGAAAGTTCAGTCTCCCTGCACTGTGCCCAATGAAGTGTCAGAAACAAGAGTTTTGGGTGATGTAAAAAAGGATCGCTTTGTTGCTTTGCCAAACAAAAGGGGACGCAACAGGCTTGTGCCTCAAAACCTGTGTCCCGGTGCAGGAGGATTTGGCAAGTTTATAGCAGTGGTTCAGGGGTGGAGTTGCTGTTAAGGAGTAGGGTATGTGCAGAGCCTGTATTCCTTGGATCATGCCTAAGGCGGTCTTCTCCCTAATCTCTGTATCCTCACCCTTTCCTGACAAGTGACTGTTCAAATCTACCCTTGAAACTCAGGGAAAGTCTTGAAGGCTGCAGTATATTCCCTGCAAACTAGAAACGGGAGACACAGAAAGGCTTCCGTACCCAGGACCACAGTTTCGGTCCTAATGTTCAGTGGGCTGTGCCAGAACCAGGAAGCTTGTTCATTATGAGCTTAACTTTTTTAATAAAATTATTCAAGGTCAAGAAACACCTGGAGTAATAGGCAAATTTGGCCTTGGAATGCAGAATGAAGCAGGGCAAAGACTAATAGACTTTTGCCAAGAAAATGCACTGGTCATAGCAAACACCCTCTTGCAACAACACAAGAGAAGACTCTACACTTGGACATCACCAGATGGTCAACACCGAAATCAGATTGATTATATTCTTGGCAGCCAAAGATGGAGAAGCTCTATACACTCAACAAAAACAAGACTAGGAGCTGACTGTGGCTCACATCATGAACTCCTTATTACCAAATTCAGACTTAAATTGAAAACTAGGGAAAATCACTAGACCATTCAGGTATGACCTAAATCAAATCCCTTATGATTATACAGTGGAAGTGAGAAATAGATTTAAGGGCCTAGACCTGATAGATAGAGTAGCTGATGAACTATGGACTGAGGTTCCTGACATTGTACAGGAGACAGGGATCAAGACCATCCCCCTGGAAAAGAAATGCAAAAAAAGCAAAATGGCTGTCTGGGGAGTCTTTACAAATAGCTGTGAAAAGAAGAGATGTGAAAAACAAAGGAGAAAAGGAAAGATATAAGCATCTGAATGCAGAGTTCCAAAGAATAGCAAAAAGAGATAAGAAAGCCTTCTTCAGTGATCAGTGCAAAGAAATAAAGGAGAAGAACAGAATGGGAAAAACTAGATATCTCTTCAAGAAAATTAGAGATACCAAGGGAATGTTTCATGCAAAGATGGGCTCGATAAAGGACAGAAATGGTATGGACCTAACAGAAGCAGAAGATATTAAGAAGAGGTGGCAAGAATACACGGAAGAACTGTACAAAAAGGATCTTCACGACCCAGATAATCACGATGGTGTGATCACTAATCTAGAGCCAGACATCTTGGAATGTGAAGTCAAGTGGTCCTTAGAAAGCATCACTATGAACAAAGCTAGTGGAGGTGATGGAATTCCAGTTGAGCTGTTTCAAATCCTGAAAGATGATGCTGTGAAAGTGCTGCACTCAATATGCCAGCAAATTTGGACAACTCAGCAGTGGCCACAGGACTGGAAAAGGTCTGTTTTCATTCCAATCCCAAATAAAGGCAATGCCAAAGAATGCTCAAACTACTGCACAGTTGCACTCATCTCACATGCTAGTAAAGTAATGCTCAAAATTCTCCAAGCCAGGCTTCAGCAATACGTGAACCGTGAACTCCCTGATGTTCAAGCTGGTTTTAGAAAAGGCAGAGGAACCAGAGATCAAATTGCCAACATCCGCTGGATCATGGAAAAAGCAAGAGAGTTCCAGAAAAACATCTATTTCTGCTTTATTGACTATGCCAAAGCCTTTGACTGTGTGGATCACAATAAACTGTGGAAAATTCTGAAAGAGATGGGAATACCAGACCACCTGACCTGCCTCTTGAGAAATCTGTATGCAGGTCAGGAAGCAACAGTTAGAACTGGACATGGAACAACAGACTGGTTCCAAATAGGAAAAGGAGTACGTCAAGGCTGTATATTGTCACCCTGCTTATTTAACTTCTGTGCAGAGTACATCATGAGAAACGCTGGACTGGAAGAAACAAGCTGGAATCAGATTGCCGGGAGAAATGTCAATCACCTCAGATATGCAGATGACACCACCCTTATGGCAGAAAGTGAAGAGGAACTAAAAAGCCTCTTGATGAAAGTGAAAGAGGAGAGTGAAAAAGTTG